>JAJIBD010011764.1:0-37528 GCA_021461705.1 Cryptotis parvus
TAGTGACTGTCCTCCACCAACACCCGTGAGATTAGTGACTGTCCCTCCACTAACACCCCTGCTAGTGACCAGTCTCCACCAACCCCGTTAGTGACTGTCCTCTCCACCAACACCCGCATTAGCATCGTCCTCCACCACAACACCCCCGTGACTGTCCCTCCACTAACACCCTCAAGTAGTGACTCGGTCCTCCACCAACACCCGCATTAGTGACTGGGTCCCTCCACCAACACCCGAATTAGTGACTGTCCTCCACCAACACCTCCTCATAGTGACTGTCCCTCCACCAACACTCCCCATTAGTGACTGTCTCCAATGCCACCAACATCTGCATTAGTGACTGTCCCCTCCACTGACACCCCCGCTATGACTGTCCCTCCACCAACACCGCATTAGTGACTGTCCTCCACTAACACCCCCGTTAGTGACTGTCCCTCCACCAACACCCGCATTATGACTGTCCCTCCACCAACACTCCGTGATTGTCCCTCCACTAACACCCCAAGCTAGTGACTGTCCCTCCACCAACACCCGCATTAGTGACTGGGTCCCTCCACCAACACCGCATTAGTGACTGTCCCTCCACCAACACCCGCATTAGCGACTGTCCCTCCTAACTGACACCCCGCTAGTGACTGTCCCTCCACTAACACCCCCCTTAGTGACAGACCCTCCACCAACACCCGGTAGTGACTGGGTCCCCTCCCACTAACACTCCCAAGGATTGTCCCCTCCACCAACACCCCCCCCAGGATGACCCTCCACCAACACCCGTGATTAGTGACTGTCCCTCCACCAACACCCGCATTAGCGATTGTCCTCCACCAAACCTATATTAGCGACTGTCCTTCCACCAACACCCAAACATTAGTGACTGTCCCTCACCACCACCCCATTAGTGACGGTCCTCCACCAACACTGATTAGTGACTGTCCCCTCCACCAACACCCCATTAGTGACTGTCCCTCCACTAACCCCTATTAGTGACTGTCCTCCACCACCCAATAACTCCAATTAGTGATTGTCCCTCCACCAACACCCATTAGTGACAGTCCTCACCAACCCCCCAAGAGTGACTGTCCCTCCACCACCAACACCCCATTAGTGACTCAGTCCCTCCACCAACACCCCTATTAGTGACTGTCCTCTTCACTAACCCCCTGTTAGTGACTGTCCCTCCAACCACCAACACCCCATTAGTGACTGTCCCTCCACCAATACCCCACGTTAGTGACTGTTCCTCCACCACCAACACCTGCAATAGTAACTCCCCTCCACCAACACTCCCCTGTAGTGACTGTCCCTCCACCAACTCCCCGTTAGTGACAGTCCCCTCCACCACCATCACATTAGTGGGACTGTCCCTCCACCACACCCATTAGTGACTGTCCCCTCCACCAACACACTCACCCCCCTCCACCAAACCCCCATTAGTGACTGTCCCTCCATCACCATCCGCTATTAGTGACTCAACCCTCCACCAACACCCGTATTAGTGACTGTCCCTCCACCACCAACACCCGGCATTAGTGACTGTCCCTCCATCACCACCCCCATAGACTGTCCTCTCCACCAACACACACATTAGTGACTGTCCTCTCCACCAACACCCCATTAGTGACTGTCCCTCTACCACCAACACCCACATTAGTGACTGTCCCTCCACCAACACCTACATTATTACTGTCCCTCCACCAACACCCGCATTAGTGACTGTCCCTCCACTAACACCCCCATTAGTGACTGGCCCTCCACCACCAACACCAGCATTAGTGACTGTCCTCTCCACCAACACCCGCATTAGTGACTGTCCCTCCACCAACACCCCATTAGTGACTGTCCCTCCACCCAACACCCAAGTAGTGACTG
Source organism: Cryptotis parvus (assembly GCA_021461705.1). Taxonomy (NCBI): domain Eukaryota; kingdom Metazoa; phylum Chordata; class Mammalia; order Eulipotyphla; family Soricidae; genus Cryptotis; species Cryptotis parvus. Next base: position 1,870 of record JAJIBD010011764.1, read on the forward strand.
TCCCTCCACCAAAACCCCCATTAGTGACTGTACCTCCACCAACACACCCATTAGTGACTGTCCTCCACCAACACCCCCATTAGTGACTGTCCCTTCACCAACACCCCATTAGTGACTGTCCCTCCACCACCAACACCGCATTAGTGACTGTCCCTCCATCAACACCCGCATTAGTGACTGTCCCTCCATCAACACCGCATTAATGACTGTCCTCTCCACCAACACCCACATTAGTGACTTGCCCCTCTCCACCAACACCCCATTAGTGACTGTCCCTCCACCAACACCTCCCGTTAGTGACTGTCCCTCCACCACCAACACCCGCTTTAGTAACTGTCCTCCATCATCACCCACATTAGTGACTGTCCCCTCCACCAACACCCACATTAGTGACTGTCCCTCCACCAACACCCCATTTTCCCACCCTACCCCAGCCCGCCCCTTGTGGGCATAAATAAACTATTTCATATTTGTCCAACACAGGCAAATGGAGCTGTCCAAGCTTAGGTCAGTAAGAGTCTGTTCCTGGTCAGAAAGCCCCGCACACCACCTGCGCCTGTCTGCCGAGCTGGTGGGTGCTTTTCGAGCCAAGGAGCCCCCCTGTAGGTGGCTGGCTTTGAGGCGCTCCCATGCCAGCTTCCCATCAGATTTGCTCTGGCCCTGCTGGGCTGCCCTGGAGCGATAGACGGGGACAGTTTTAGCCGCTTGACGTGGTTGGGCCTGGAGTTCAGCTCTTCCTGTGTCGGGTGTCAAAGGCGCCGCTGCGGTGCCTTCAGGCAGGAAGGGAAGCTGGCAGGGCACCTTCTTTTCTCCTTGACGTTTGCTCAGGTTTTCCCTGGCTCTGCACTCAGGAATTACTCCTGGTGCAGAGTCAGTGGTGCTGGGGGAACCTATGGAAACTGGGATCAAACCTGGGTCGGCCGCATGTAAGCTACTTCCTTGCCGCCATCCTATGGCTTCGCCCCAGCGGCCTCTCTGACCTCCGTGACCCCGAGTCCCTTTCCAGCCCCCGTGCTTGCAACTGCGGTCTACACGCTCTGGACTCCGCAAAGGCTCCCTTCACGAGCTGGGCGCTTCCCGCCGCCCTAGCCCCTTTTCTCAGGTTTCTCTGCTCAGCTGCTCCTCCGCCAGAGACCCCGTTGCACGTCCAGGGAATGGCGATCCGCCGGCCAGCATGTGGGTTCCTGCCCCCCAGCACCTCTTGTCCCTCGGGGAACTGCCTCTCTTCATCCTCTCCCTGGTCCTTTCACACCGCGCCCAGGGTCCCCGCCCCGACTGCTCTGAGGTCCCTTTGCTTGACTCCCGGAGGGACCCACGATGGTACTTGTCTTGTCCGTTGTCGCTTGTTAGTAAGGGACACTCGTTATGATCACCTTGTCTCCGAGCGGAGGCGAGTTAGATGAACGCTGGTCTCTGAGCCTCACTACTGGGACGCCAGGGCTTGGGCCGCGGGTCGGGGGGGCAGTGGACACCGGAGCCCCTTCGCATGCTGACCCCTGCTTTACCCCGATGAGGCAAGGCCGGTCCTGGCTGGAGCGACTGGGGCCCGTAATGGTCCCCCCGCTGCTTCCAGGAACACGTTTCCTGTAAGCAGCACTTACGCTAGTGATGCCAATTGAGCAGCAAACAGAAGATGGTTCTGCCCGCCTTGACGCCTCAGGGCCACGAGAGCCCCAGGGCTGAAGAGCTTGCTCAGGCGGCAAGAGACGGAAAAACGGCTCTCCAGGGAGGGATTTGAGCCTGTGCTGGGAAGGGTCGCCTGGGTCCTGGGGACCATGTCACTAAAGACCCTCCCTTCATCCCTCAGGGATGGCAGGCAGGTGAGCACAGAGGGAAACCCGAGGCACAGAGCTCAAGGTTGGAGAGCCCCGATGAGCCGCATTGAGTGAAGGGAACGGGCTGCCTCACCCAGGCCCCGCCGCCTCTTGGCCCCCTCACTTCAGGCCCTTCCAGACTCTCACCAGGCCCGCTGCCTCAGCCCTCACCACCTCACCACTCCCGCCCCCTCACCTCAGGCCCCGCTGCCCTCAGCCCTCACCACCCAGCAACACGAAAAAGAGCCGAACAATGTAAGAACTGGTCCTGTCAGGCCAGAACGCTCTAAAGAGCCAGCCCGAGACTCCGGGCTTGAGGCCCCTTTTCCTGCTCCGTGAGTGCCGACACGCTCTAACCTCGGCTCTACTGTGGCCATCCTCTCTGCCTCGCCCTCTAATCTGCTGGTCCCGCACGCACGTGGTGTCCACGTTGCTGACTCACGGTCCAGTAGCTGATGCTACCCACGGGCTGGTCTGCCCTTCACCTCGGTCCAGCAGTCTGACACGGGACTGCCCGGCACATTCACCAGCTCCCACCCCTGAATTGGGATATTTTATCGGCGGATGCAGATGGTTCCTCTGTGGCAGCCCGTTAAGCCTCCTCGCCCGCCATCTGCTCTGACGCTGAGACATGTCAGTGCCCGCGCCTGAGTGGCGACAGGCTCGCACCACCTCAGGCTACCCCCAGCTCTAGCGCATGTCACAGTGCCCCCTGCCTGCCCCTCCGGGCTAAGCCTGAGAGTTTGGGTGGATGTTTAATGAGATAAAGAATCTGACCCTGGAGAAAAATCACAGTGATTTATTAGTGCTCTTTTCAGGTGTTCAATTCCTCCTAAATGGATATTTCCTATTGATTTTAACATGAAACTGTCGTTGATAAAACTCATCCGCCCCGCGCCCGCGCCAGCCCTGACCCCCATTGTCTCTCAGTCCGAGCTGCCCGACCCTCAGCCTGCTGCGCCCCAGCCCCGCCTCTCTGCCTCCCCACCACAGCCCAGCCCGACTGTTGTGGATGTCCCTGGGCAGGAGAGCAGTCGCATCAGACAGCGGTCACGTCACGCACACGTTTGCAATAGCGTGAACGTTTACGGCCAGGCGGGCCCTTCCTCCCCCGCCCCGCCCCCCGCCCCCTGCTTGGTCTCTGTCCTGCTCCGGACCAGGGCCCAGCTTCTGTGTGGGCCCAGGTGCTGTTCCCTGCCTTGTCTCAACTCCACACGAGCGAGAACTTCTCCCGACCTCGCTCTCCTCAGTGGCTCCCGCAGTCCCGCAGATGTTGTCACGGGCCACACGATTCCTCCTGTCGCTTTCACTGGGCACAGACAACCCAGCTCTGCCCTCGCCGACCTCACGAGGCCCCTGCCCGGCCTCCGTGCTGGGAACGTGCCCCCAGCGGCCGCCGACCCTCCTTCCTTTCTGGCCCAGCAGGTCTTCTGTGACTTCCACGGCCACTCGCAGAAGAAGAACGTGTTCATTTACGGCTGCAGCGCCAGAGACCCTGTGGCAAGCGGGTCCCCTGTGGGCGCCCCCGGCCCTCTTGAGGACGGCCGGCTACCGGGTGAGTCCAGGGGACACCCACACGTCCACTCCCCTCTTGGTTTTCCTAAGCGGATTCTTGGATCCTTTCAGGGACTGTTATTAAATGTTCTGACATGGATCGTTAATGCCAGCGGGGTGGCGGCCCTGTGTCTGCAGTTAAGAGCCCCTTGCTCCGGGCCTCCCCTGTGTCCCATTGCTCTGGGCCTGCCCCGCCTGTCCCTGTTCTGGGCCTCCCTGTGTCCCCGTTGCTCTGGGCCTCCCCCCCTGCGGGTCCCATTGCTCCGGGCCTCCCCGTGTCCCGATGCTCTGGGCCTGCCCTGCGTGTCCCGTTGCTCTGGGCCTGCCCTGAGGGTCCCTTGCTCTGGGCCTGCCCTGCGTGTCCCGTTGTTCTGGGCCTCCCCTGCAAGGTCCCGTTGCTCTGGGCCTCCCCCGCATGTCCTGCTCTGGGCCTGCCCGCGTGTCCCGTTGCTCTGGGCCTGCCCTGCGTGTCCCGTTGTTCTGGGCCTCCCCGCATGTCCCGCTGCTCTGGGCCTGCCCCTGCGTGTCCTGTTGTTGTGGGCCTCCCCGGGTCCCGTTGCTCGGGCCTGCCCCGCCTGTCCTGCTCTGGGCCTGCCCCGGTCCCGCTAGCTGAGCTCCTTGCCGCATGAGATGATACCGGCAGCATGCACAGGGGATCAGGATGGAGCCCCCTTGGGGTCTGTTTCTTCCACGGCTGTCCGAGGGCCTCACAGCATTGCCTCTGGGAACCGCTCAACCCGGAACCAGCAGGCGTGACCCCAACCCAGAGCCAGGACGGAGCAAGCTCTGAGCACCGCTGGTGTGCCGCCCCACCTAATTGCTGCTATGGAGCAAGTCTGCGGTACCAGACCAGTCATCAGAATATCGGAGAATTTTCACGAGCCGCTGAAGAGAAGGAAACACCCCAACTTCCAAAAAAAGGGCAAAAGATGCCCCTGAATCGCCAGAACGCCGACGCTGCAGTTCTTGGTGGCCCAGCTGGTTGTGGGACGGGGAGGGCGCGGCAGGAGACGGAGCTGGGAGGGGCTCAGGGACAGGCAGGACGTGTGAGACGGGAAGGGTCTCGGTTCGGGCAGGGACACCTGAGCTGGGCAACAACCTTGAGGTGTCCCGGAGTCTCTGGAGGCCGGACATAGAGGGCAAATGTCACCATGGACGTCCAGTGCTGCCCGTGTTTCTCCCTCACGGTGTACCGCACGGTGGCTCTGCGGGAACCCTCGCTTCTTACCCACACAGCCACCTTACGCCGTGGGACAAATGGTCACGCCTTCCCACGACAAGGGACGCGGGCGAGAGGCACCCCGCGAGTGACGCAGTAAGCAGCAGCAGGAGCTGGTTCGATGGTTCTGGAGCTCCCGCCAGGCGCTGTGAGGCTTCCAGCTGCCGCCGCGCTGCCCTCTGACAGGAAGAGGGCACGAGGGACCTTTCGGGAGAGAAAGTGTCACAGCAATGGAAAGTGGGTGACGGATCGGAAACTACTTCCTGAGCTCATCAAATGATGTGTGACCCAGTAAGGGTGAGATCTAGTTGTAATTTTTTTTCGCTTTGGGTCACACCGCGATCCTCAGGGGTTTCCCTGGCCTCTACGCTCAGGAATTACCTCCTGGCAGTGCTCAGGGGACCCTATGGGATGCCGGGTATTGAACCCGGGTCAGCCACGTGCAAGACAAACGCCCTCCCTGCTGGACTTTCACTACGGTTCCTTATTTTTAATTTTTTAAAAAAACTTGTCTTTGGCGGTACCACACCCAGAAGTGTTTTTGGCTCTGTGCTGGGGGGCGGCTGGCTCCTGGCAGTGCTCGGGAATCCTTTGGGATACCAAGATCTCAACCAGGATCAGCCACTTGCCGGGCAAGAGCCTCTCGCCCTCTCTCTTAGTTCAAGATGTGTTTTGTTGGGAGGGCCACACCCAGCAGAGCTCGGGCTTCCTCTTGGCTCTGTGCTCATGGTGAGCCTGAGCGGGTTCAAGGGACCTTATGTTGTTCGGGGGGCGTAACACGGCTCAGCTTACAAGGAAGGCGCCTCCACTGTCCTATTGCTCCGGCCCCCATTGCGGTTGTAAACAAGCCAGTGCGTGGCAGCGCAGGGTCCGTGGCACGGTGTGACGGGCTTGTTCCGCAGATGCTGAGCAACTTTCTGGGGCCAGGGGCCAGGCTGGCAGTCCTGGGCAGTGCGCACCGGGAAACACGCCCGACAACGATTTTCAGCCAGAGTGGGAAGAAGTCGGGTCGTGTGGTCACAACACCCTAAGTCTCGATGTGGCCGTGGCGCCAGGAGCACGGGTGAAAGCCGTGTGTCTCTACCGCCTTGTGGGGTTTCTTGTGGCACTCCGTGACCAGGGCCTCATCATAAATCCCGCTTTCGAGAACCCGTGGACATAAAGACAGGAATACGAGGCACGCGCCCAGCGTGGTGACGTACTACATGCCTTACCCTGCCTCCCGCCACGGGGACTCAGGGCCAATGTGGACTCCGGGACAGTCCGGAGGAAGCCTGGGTGAAAGCGTGTCCACGTGGGGCCCAGGTAAGACCAGGGAACCAACGGTAAGATGAGGAGGGGGCCATGGAGGAAACCCAGGTCAGAAGGAAAACATTGGAGAAACTGCCTTGACTCCTGGAAGCATCCCGCTACCGTATTTTCTTAGAATAGTGCCCTGCTAAACAAAGGTTTACGGGATGAAGTTGCTTTTCCTGGAGTCCCATTTCACCTATGGGGCCAGGAGACACCAAGGCTGAAGTAATAGCCCCAAGTCCCGGCCAGAAGCTGGTGGTCCCTCAACGAGAGCCCTTGCTGCGAATCTCAGGCCAAAACGCTGGAGTCAGGAGGCGGCTGGGGCAGGAAGGAGCCTGAGCACGGCCGTGTGCACGCGGAGACGTTTCCGCTTCCTCGGCTCTGACGGCTGCACCGTGGAGCTGACAGACGCCTGCCCTCGCGCCTCAGCCGGCGGCACTCGGGGGTAGCGCTGCCCGCCGCGATCATCCTCCGCTTTCAAGACGGCGGGGGGGAGCCGGACAGGGGTAAAGCACCTGCTGTCCCCGGACGCGTCGAGCCGTTTCGCTCACGAGACCGAAGGCTGGACACACTCTTGCTCCGTTCTTAGCCGTAGCTCTGAGGACGGGCCCCAGGATAAGTCAGAGGCACTTCCCTGGAGGTGGCCAGCGGCCAGCACGGGCTCCAGGGTCGGCCAGCTTGGAAGGGTCAGCCAGAAAGAGCGGATGATGTGAGGCGCAGCTGGGGTTCTCGGAGGTGCCCGAGACCAGAGTCCGTGCTGAGCCCGGCTTTCCCCCAGCAGTTCAGGGGCCTCGGGGCTCTCTCTGCTCTCCACTGCCGGACTCGCTGTCTGGAAAGAGGAAAGAACAGGGCTGAGCCTCTCGGAAGCAGCCACCCAGCGTCCCCCTGCCCTGCCCGCTGGAGCCCGCGGTGTCTGCCCGTCTCTGGCTCTCTGCAGACACTCACTGGTGCTTCTGTCTGAGCTGACGGGCCACGTCTCGGGGTGTGAGGGGCCGTCTGCAGCCACAGGACTGAGCAGCGCCTTTCTGCCTTCCCTTCTGTGTGTCTCTCCGTGTGTGTGTGTGTGTGTGTGTGTGTGTGTGTGCGGGGGTGGGAGGCTCAGCAGCGCTCAGGAGCTGCCGGATGAGGCTCAGCCTGCTGGGGCCAGGGGACACACACAGGTCAGGCCAGGGGACACACACAGGTCAGGCCAGGGACATGGCACAGGTCAGGCCAGGGGACACACGCAGGTCAGGCCGGGGGACACGGCACAGGTCAGGCCAGGGGACACACACAGGTCAGGCCGGGAGACCACGGCTGGAGTCAGGCCAGGGGACACACAGGTCAGGCCGGGGGACACACACAGGTCAGGCCGGGGGACACGGCACAGGTCAGGCCAGGGGACACACACAGGTCAGGCGGGGACACACACAGGTCAGGCGGGGACACACACAGGTCAGGCCGGGGGACATGGCACAGGTCAGGCCAGGGGACACACACAGGTCAGGCCGGGGACCTACACAGGTCAGGCCGGGGACACACACAGGTCAGGCCGGGGACACGGCACAGGTCAGGCCGGGAGACCACATGACGCTGTGTCAGGCCTGTGCCCTGACCACTGACCCTCCGACGTGTGTCCAGCTGATTGCCTGGTTTCTTAGGCTGGCGGAGCTGGCGGCCGCACCTTAGGTGGGCGTGGAGTTGTGTTGTGTGGAGCTGTGTTGTGTGGAGTTGTGTGAACAGCCTCGCCGCTCACCCTGGCTGGGGTTTCTCTCGCGCAGGCGCTGCCCAGAATCCTGGACAGACTCGCCCGGCCTTCACACTGAGCAGCTGCAGCTTCCTGGTGGAGAAGTCGCGGGCGTCCACGGCCCGGGTGGTGGTGTGGCGAGAGCTGGGCGTGGCCAGGAGCTACACCATGGAGACCAGCTACTGCGGCTGCAACCAGGGCCGCTACCAGGTAAAGGACGCGGGGTCACACCTGGACCTCACACAAACCCTCACCCTGTCTCTGCCTGCGTCCTGGGTAGGTGGCTGGTGGCGCGGCGTCGTGGGCGAGTGGGCTGGTGGTCCCGCATCCTCAGGCTGGTCCAGTCCCATCTGGTTCCTACCTTCTCTCACAGCAGTTCTCTGTCCAGCCTGGAGGTTCATGTGTGTGTGTGTGTGTGCGTGTGTGTATGCATGTGGATGTGTGTATGAGTGTGTGTATGTGTGTGCGTGTGTGTATGCATGTGGATGTGTATGAGTGTGTGTATGTGTGTGTGTATGTGTATGCGTGGGTGTATGCATGTGGATGTGTGTATGAGTGTGTGTGTGTGTGCGTGCATGTGGATGTGTGTATGAGTGTGTGTATGAGTGTGTGTGTGTGCGTGTGCGTGCGTGCACATTTGTGAGTGCCCCCAGAGCTGGTTCAGTCACTCCCGCCCTGGCCTGTCCTCCAGGCAACCTTCCCCACCACACACCCTGCCCAGGAGCTATGCAGGAGTCACTAAGAGTTTTCACAGCAAGTGGGATGTGTCTGGCCACCACCCTCCTACACACACACACACACACACACATACACACACACACACACACACACATCACACACACACACCCCCTGCTGTGCTCTTGCGGCTGCAGCCTTCCAGCCCCCATCATCAGACCATGCCCAATGCTTGCTGACAGCGGCCGAGGGTCTGGCCCCTGCTCCAGAGTGGGAAAGGGCTCGGCTGCATCGCTCACTCCCCCGCTCCACGGCCACTGCAGGGCTGTTCTCGCCGCCCTCCCGCCCCTCGCTGAGCATAAATAAAGGACCCTGGGACAGCGCCAAGGAATAGAGCCTTTAAATTTGTGCGTCCAGCTGAGAGACGTATCCTCTGTGACTTCCATTTAACCCTGGCAATCTCGGGCCTCACCGGCATTACAGCTCGTCGCGCTGGCTCTGAAACGTGCCCCGGGCAGCCAGGGGGCACGGTGGTCCCAGCGCGCTGGCAGGGGGACGGTGGGGAGCAGCAGGGCTGGGCACTCACTGCCCGTAAGGGCAGAGCAGCCACAGTGTCACGGCTTGGCCATGAGCTCGGGAAAGAGCCCGGTCTCCTGGGCTCCGGCTGAGAGCGAATGCACAGACCCTGGGCCAGAACCAACCCGCGGCCGCCACAGTCTGGCTGCAGAGCAGGAGCTTATGGAGAGCGTGGGCTGGGCACAACCTGCCCGCCTGGCCACGCTGCCCCAGAGACTCGACGTCCTACAGCGGCAGGTAGGAGGGGCGCCCCGCTCGGGGCCCACACCCATATGGTGGCCTGGAAGCTCTCGGGCCCTCAAAATGCAATGGGGGGGGCTCACCTGGGACGTGTGGTCCTCAGGCACGCGGGGGCAGCGGGCCCTGCCCTTGTTTCCCACTGTCCCCGAGGGCAGCATACGGCGTGGACCCACGTCAGGACCAAGCGGCGGCTCACGCCCTCTTCTGCCCACTCTCCAGCAGCCGTCGGAAATGATGGTGTGGGGAGGGCTGCTTCAGATCTCGGCCTGCCCTGGAGGTTTCCTGGAGTGCCTGGATGTGGCCGCCAGAGAGAGGAGCAGGAAGGGGCCAGGGCACCCCCACTGGCCTCCACCCAGGGTGGACACCTGGTTCCTTGTCCCCAGGCCAGGCTCTATATGAAACACCCTCAGCCCAACCGCACTGGCCGCCTCCGCCCTTCGCATGGGGTGAGAGAGTGAGAAACTCCGGGGCGGGAATGGGGATCATTTCCCACACACCCCTGGCCTGGGGCTGCAGCCGGGCGTGTCTGGGCAGCGACGTGGGGTGAGCTGGTGCGGTGTTAACATGCTCCTTTTCTCTCCGCTGACGTTTGTTTCTGCGGACTCCAGGCCTTGTGGCTCCGTGGCCCGGGTCTGTCCACCCAGTACCCCTGATGGGTATTTAATGGGGGCAGGCCACCCACCGAGATGACATCCTCCCGGGGACCATTCCAGAGCGGCTGCTCTGGGGGAACAGCCAGCAGGTGGGCCAGCCTCGGGGAGCCTCCTGATTAGGTGTCTGATCTGTGTGTTCAGCTACGCCGCTGCTGACGTGGGCCCCCAGAGGCCCGGCCACGTGGCCCCCCTGGGTTGTGTGTGGCTTGAGGCTGCTGTGAATAACCACCCCCACACCGGCACCTTCCCATGTTCCCTGGTACCACGGCTGGTGGGGGCTGGGGAGCAGCGGGGGCTTGGAGGAAGGACCCGGACGGAGGCCCGAGAGGACACTCGCACCTGCCTGGCCTTTCACTGACCACTGCCACCTTCCGAGTCCCGCGCTGCCACCGTCCTTCAGCCCCAGCTGGCTCCGTCCCGTCAGCTCACACAGGCTCAGGCTGTCGTGAGGTTGGTGCCATCACCTGGAAGAGCCGGGTCCACGACTTCTCAGGCGCCGCCACCCCAGCCCGGCTCTGCCGCCCCTGGAGTGAAAGGCAGCTCCTGGGTGTGTGTGTGCCCAAGGCTCTCGCGGCCCCCTGATGGCGTCTGGTCGCTCCGGCCGCCCAGGCTCTCGCGGCTCCTGATGGCGTCTGGTCGCTCGGAGCCGGCTTTCGGATGCAGTGTGTGTGTGTGTGTGTGTGTGTGTGTGTGTGTGTGTGTGTGTGTGTGTGTGTGTGTGTTGGGGGATCTTCTTCTCCGCCCATCTGCGTTCTCTGACAGCCCCTGCCATTAGGTCTGAGAGGAGCCGCGGAGCTTTGCTGTCTAGTGTTGCCTCGGGTGCTGGTGGGCCCAGACTCTCCTCGCGCCCCCCGGGCCACGGCCTCGGGTCCTCTCGGCCTGAGCTGCTCCTCGGGCTCCTTCCCCGTCTTCCTGTCAGCCGACTCCTTGGCCGCCTTTGGAAGGTTCTCGCAGAGCACACGAGCCTCCTGCCCCACCGCAGTGTCACGGCTGGTGACGCGTCGCCCCCAGAGCCGCGCTCAGTTCCAGGTCACCCTGTCGGCTCAGCACCGTGATGAGATAGGAGAAGGAATTAAGTAAAAATCAAGAGGCAGAGATGCTAATAGGCACCCAGGGGCCCTTCCCTGCAGGCACCCTCAGAGTGCTGAGCCTAAAGCGCTGCCGTGGAAAAATCGCCGTGGAAGATAAGGCAGCGTCCGGCTGGGGATCATTCCTGAGCTCCGAGGGCCACGGAGCCCTTCACAATCATTCGGCTTCAAAGGACCAAGAGGAAGAAAAGCTGGTTTATCTCAGTCTGTCTTCTGCCGTGTTAATGCAGTAATCCAGGCACCCCAGGAGCAGACATAAAGCCGCAGGAAAATCAATCTCATCCAGGCTTGGGTTTAGCTGCTCGCTCGGGAGAGGTGGCTGGGGCCGGGCGTCTGTCTTGGGCACTTGGCCCTTTCCCTGAGGGGCCCCTCAGCGCTGGACTCAAGCGGGTGGCCTGAGGCGGATCCTGTCCCAGCTGAGGTTCAGGCCCTACAGATTCCAGAGTCCGTCAGGGGCTGGGGCAGTGCCGCCCCTCTCCAGGACACTGCGGCTCAGAGCCGAATCCTCCTGGCCGCATCCTGCTGTGAGAAGTGGCCGCCAGACATGCGGGCATCTGTGATGGACAGTGTCCACGCCCCAGGCACCTGCTTTCTCCCCGGGGCAGCTCCCCGGGCAACAGTCCCTAGAACGTAAAGCCATCGGGGGGACCCTCTCCTCCAGCTTCTGCCCCCACCGCCCCACAAACGGGCCCCCATGGCCCTAAGCGAGGCCCCCCCTCTGCCTGCCGCCACCCCGTCCCTGCCACCGTCTCCCCACAGCAAAACTTTTCTGACCCTCAGTGGGTGTCGGAATGCAGGCGATGGCCCCCAGGGGTGGGAGCCTGTGGTTTCAGGGGCCCCGGGGGGGTGTCAGGCCCCTCCTGTACAGGCGTGAGTTACTGTCGGTGATTGGGCGCTCTGTGTGCAGGTGGGCAGCGTGTGCTGAAGGGTCCCTCAACTTCCTGTCCCGGCTCCTCTCATACCCCTTAAACCTCATTCCCGACCCCCACATCCCCCCTGCGGCTGGGCTGGGCTGTGTCCACCACAATACTCCTCAGGGAAGTGCCCAGAGTTCCTGGCAGAGTCGCTGCCATCAGGAAGGTTCAGGCACATTCTGGAGTGACCAGCACACACGGGGCGCTGTGTGTATGGAGGCGAGACAGTGACCAGCACGCACGGGGCGTCACTGTGTGTATGGAGGCGAGACAGTGACCAGCACGCGACGGGGGCGTCGCTGTGTGTATGGAGGCGAGACAGTGACCAGCACCCACGGGGCGTCGCTGTGTGTATGGAGGTGAGACAGTGACCAGCACCCACGGGCGTCGCTGTGTGTATGGAGGCGAGACAGGGGACCAGCATGCACAGGGCGTCGCTGTGTGTATGGAGGCGAGACAGTGACCAGCACCCACGGGGCATCGCTGTGTGTATGGAGGCGAGACAGGGACCAGCATGCACAGGGCGTCGCTGTGTGTATGGAGGCGAGACAGTGACCAGCACCCACGGGCGTCGCTGTGTGTATGGAGGCGAGACAGTGACCAGCACCCACGGGGCATCGCTGTGTGTATGGAGGCGAGACAGTGACCAGCACGCACGGGCGCCGCTGTGTGTATGGAGGCGAGACAGTGACCAGCACCCACGGGGCATCGCTGTGTATGGAGGCGAGACAGTGACCAGCACGCACGGGCGTCGCTGTGTGTATGGAGGCGAGACAGTGACCAGCACGCACAGGGCATTGCTGTGTGTATGGAGGCGAGACAGTGACCAGCACCCACGGGGCGTCGATGTGTGTATGGAGGCGAGACAGTGACCAGCACCCACGGGGCGTTGTTACGTGTTGGTACATCAGTCACGTTTCCGGCAATCTTTTTACCTTTTCACATGTCATGTGACCCAGGGGAAAGGACCATCCCTGCAGCCCCCTCAGTGCATGGGGCCTTGTTTCTGGACCCTCGGAACAGTGTCTGTCGCTGGCCACAAGCTGGCTCTCGCCGTCACCCCAGTAGAAGCCTCCTTGTATAGTGTCCACTCAGCCTGCTAACGGGCAGCAGCCTGGGGGCGCTCACGTGTGCCCGTGTGTCTCACAGCCATGTTCTCCTTACAACCTCCCAGAATCTCTGGCCTCGGTGGTACCAGCTTGCCTCGGGGTGGCGTTTTCTGTGTCCCCAAGGCAGTGACGGTGTCTAGGGGAAGGTTTGTGCCTGCACCGGACGGGTGCCAGAACAACCCCGCCAAGGCATCAGGAGCAGAGTGGCTACAGGTCGTTGTGAAACCCTGCGTTTGGTTGAGACAAAAGAAAAATCACTCAAGAACACGAAGGTTTATAAAAAATATTTAAGGATTTTACTTACTGGTAATGTAGACGATTAAGATGTGAGCTCCGACTGTTAAAAATGTGAATGTGATATTAGATTACATTAAAATTATCATAACTCTTAAGAGCAGGAAAGCGCATATTTCTCCTTTCTCCAATTCCGTGTAATTGCCCGGAGAAAAATGTGTTCCATTCAGTGACAGGCTCGATTTAGGGGCTCTTGGGGGGACGGCGGAGCAGAGCCGAGTGGCCAGCTCCAAACAGCCTTTAGATGCAGCGGCAGTTTTTGCAGTGATCCCCGCGGCCATCATGGGTGTACTGGACACGGTCTCAGAGTTCCTGCGGGCTGCCTGGTCCTCAGCGCTGACCCTTGACAAGCCCCCGACACGGAGCAGGTTCTGCCTGTGTGATCGGAAGGCCCCCTTGGCTGGCCTGGGCACACCCAGCGCCCAGCTCTTACCTGCATCGTCATAACTGAGGCCCTGGGGCCACCCTTTGGCCACTTCAGCCGAGTCAGTGGCTCACAGTCACCCGCCACTGTTCGGGTCCATGAGACTGACTTAACTCCTGACCAAGGCCCCTTGAAAACACGTAGACTCAGAGTTTTCTCTTGGTCAGCTCTAGACATGTTGGGAAGACGGAGAGATTGGGGGTCCGAGCCCAGAGAGCCAGTCCAGGGGCTGAATGCGTGTTGCGATGGCGTCTGCCTGTGTGCATCGGGCAGCACGACTCCCTGAGCAGAGCAGGAGTCGCCCTGAGCACTGCCCCCTCCCCAAGAACACGCAGACACTTGGGCAGCCGGAGGGCGCCCGGCACAAAGGGTGGGAGCATGCGATTAGCTTGTAGCCGACTCGGGTTCGATTCCTAGCATCACAGGGTCCCCCACGCTGCCTGGAGTGACCCCCACCCCGGCCACGCCCGTACTGCCAGGTGGACCCCAGACACCACAGAAGGAATGAGAAATTCCGCCGGAAGCGGCGAGTGCTGGGTGTTTGCTGAAAGTCAGAGGGTGCGTCTGGAATCGAGCAGAAATATGAAGACGGAGCAGACCTTGGGCCCGCGCCGAGCCCCGCCCCTGCGTTTCCTTTCCAGGGGCGTGTGCAGCTCTGACGGGAGGTTGAGACGGATTAACTTTCTGTCTGGGACTCGGAACGATATTGATTAATGGCCGGCTGCTCTCGGAAGCAGGGAACAACTTATTTAGGGGCGACTCGGGGAGGCGACGGGGTGGGCTTCACGCAGTCACTGAATGTTCCTGTCTCCCCGCGGGGTCACCAGCCAGCAGCCTGGGCTGTCCCCTGCCCCGGTCGGCTGCGTTCCTTCCTTCCTGACGAGATTCTGCCGCTGAGACGCTTCCGCTTCCATTTCAGCAGCGCAGCCTTGGGGCGAGCTTGCATTTTACATTTTTTTTTCTTTTTTTTGGGTCACACCCGGCGATGCTCTGGGGTTTTTCCTGGCTCTGCACTCAGGAATCACTCCTGGCGGTGCCTGGGGACCATATGGGACGCGGGGATCAAACCCGGGCCGGCACAGGCCAGCCGCGTGCAAGGCAAACGCCCTACCCGCTAGGCTATCGCTCCCGCCCCACAAGCTTGCATTTAAATACAAGAACCGTGTTGGTTCCAGCGGGCTGGTTCCCTGCCCCTGGCCTGACTCTCCTGCTCTAAATGGTGTCGTCTTGGCCCGACCGGTCTGGTTGGAATTCACTCACGTGGGCACTTTCTTCGAGCAACTTGGACCTTTGAGGAAGCTGGGAGGGGGAGGGCCGGTGGGTGAGCGGCACCAGGAACGGGCTTGGCGGGCCGGGCAGGGGTGTCCAGTGGCTCAGATGCCCTAGGCGTCACCACAGGAGACCCCAGTGGCCAGCAGCCCCCACCCTGCTCACAACGCCCAGGTTGAAAGTGAAGCAAAAATACTTGCTGGATTAGAGACACTGTTGGAAGTGGCTGCCCGGCGAGTCCCCAAGGGACGACATGCTGGACGGGCCTTTTGTTGTTGTTTGAACCCTCCCACAGGGTGACGGCGGAGAGGGCGTGGAGCCCAGCCCGGCAGGCCGATGGTCAGCCCTGGGTGCTGTCGTGGGGCAGGAAGAACGGAGTGCCAAGGTCACTGCAGACGACCTTGAGGGGCTTTGCAGGGAATGGAGCCAGGGCCGTGCTGAGTGACTCCGCTGCTTCCTCTGACGTGCAAGGCAGGGGTTGGCCATTGTGGTTCTGCAGACCTGAGACACGAGGGCCAGGGAGAAGGCCTCAGTGGTTGGTGCTTGCTTGAGACACGAGGGCCAGGGAGAAGGCCCAGTGGTTGGTGCTTGCTTGAGACACGAGGGCCAGGGAGAAGGCCCAGTGGTTGGTGCTTGCTTGAGACACGAGGGCCAGGGAGAAGGCTCAGTGGTTGGTGCTTGCTTGAGACACGAGGGCCAGGGAGAAGGCTCAGTGGTTGGTGCTTGCTTGAGACACGAGGGCCAGGGAGAAGGCTCAGTGGTCAGTGCGCTTGCTGGAACTGTGGAGGGCTTTGGGTTTGACCCAGCTTGCCCTGCCATGGGGCCATCCGAACTGCGACATAGGCTTGTGGGTGCCGGCTTGACACTGCAGATGCTTTTCAGTAAGCGCCTGGCGATGCTCCGAGACCTTTACAATCGCCACGGCCTCACCTCCCAGCCTGCGTGCCCCTCACCTCCCAGCCTGCGTGCCCTGGCCGTGCGGGCGAATGTTGTCTGCCAGTGTGAGTCGGGGGTCATGCCTGCAGCTTCTGAGCCAGGAAGTGGGGCCTCAGGGACGGCGGACAAGCGGGCGGGAACTGCCGCTGGCCCTGCGCGCTCCCCAAAGTCACCCCGCCTGCGTGAGGGGCAGGAATGGGCAGCCGGTGTCCCGGCGGCTCCCTCGTGCCCAGTCCCGGGGCTCCGGCAGAACTCGGAGGTGCCAAGGCCAGTGTCTCGGGCTGGGCAGAGACAGGCTCCCATGCTGGTCCCCAAACCCTGCTTGTTCCCATGAGTCTCCCAAGAGTCCCCAGAGGCCTGCGGTCCTTCTGCTGGGCCCCAGAGTGCCCAGTACCGAGAGCCCCCTGGCCTCGCTGCTCACTTGCTCCGCCCTGGCCCCGAGGGAGGCTGGACTCTGCCACTTGGGCACAGGAGGGGGCGAGGCTCCACTTGGGCACAGGAGGGGCGACACACGGGAAGAGGCTAAACAGCTGCCCCGCGTTGGCCACCTGCAGGCCAGGGCAGGCGAGCGGTGCGGCCACGGGCCCAGGAGGAGCGGGAGGGGCGGATTCGAGCTGTGACGAGGGCCCAGCCCCCCTCCATATGGAGGGGAAGGGAAGCGGTGCCAGAGTTGACTCACTCGCGTGCAAAAGTGCCAGAATCGGCGAAAGCTTATCCCGGCGTGGAAGGCGGCCAGGGGGGCCGCCGGACTAGACTCCGCAGCTTCCTCTCGCCTGAGCCCTGCGGGCCCATTTCCCCCACCGGCCTGCCAAGAAGGGGGACAGAGCGCGAGGGGTGCCGACTCTGCCCCGCCTGCCCAGGTGCCCCACGGCCTCATGCCTGGCTCACACCCAGGTCCCTGCACACAGCTCCGAGAAGAGGAGGCCCAGGGGCAGCTCCCCTCCCATGGCGGGCACCAGCTCTGGACACGCACAGCACAGAGGGGAAACCGAGGCCAGCAGGCAGCCGCTCGGGGTGCTACGCATCGCCCGGGCTCCCCCGCACTCCACCAGATGTCGCCACGGCAGGGACCCAGCTCCAAATGCCGTCCCTGCTGGGGAAGCTGAATGTTTCCTTGTGATCCAAGGGTGCGGCATTGGGGACTTGCCAGCTGGTGCTCAGCCCCGAAAGCGCCGTCCCCGTCCACCGGCCTTCCCTGGGGACCAGCGTGTCGCTGCTGTGCGGCTCCCGCGACCCGCAGGATCCTGTTCTCCCCCTCCGTGGGACACGCCCAGCCGTAGCTGGGTGCTTCCAAGTCCTGCCAGGGCGGCGGGGGACGTGTGTGGTGCTGTGTGCAGGCCGACCTGCCCTGAGCTCCCCAGCCACGCTAGTTCAGGCCTCGGACCCTCCCAGCCACTGGGGCCCCAGTCACCAGGGCCCAGGAAGGGGGAACGGTTTCATCTCCCTGATGGCAGAAAGGGCAGTGGGTGAGTCCGAGAGCGAGATGCGTGTGCGGCACGCGAGGTGTTGCGGGTCTCCTGTGGTGTCCTGGGGTTCCTTTAGTGTCGCGGCTCTCCTGTGCTGTCGTGGCTCTCCTGTGTTTTGCTTTGCTCAGACGCTTCCTGGGCTTCTCCGCTCCCGGCCTCATCGTCTGTGCCCTCCCGGCTCTCTGCACAACCCAGACAGACGAGCTAGTGTTAACATTAGCCAGTGCCGGGGTTTGAGTTTGCAATAACCTGTCCAAGGGTTCACTCAGTGATGTGTGTCTGTGCGAGTGTGTATGTGTGCGTGTATGTGTGCATATGTGTGTGTGCGTGTGTGGAGAGAGGGAGAGGGGAGAGAGAGACAGAGAGAGAGGGAGAGAGACAGAGAGATGGAGACAAAGGGAGGGAGAGAGAGAAAGAGAGAGAGAGAGAGAGAGAGAGAGAGAGAGAGAGAGAGAGAGAGCGAGACCGAGACCAAGAGACGGAGAGGGAGGGCCGTGTGCACAGCTATGCTGGCTGAGGCCCGAGACTCCGCCCGCAGCTCACTGGCTAATCTGGAGGCCTCCAACCTTCTCTGGGGGCTCACGCTGACCTTCCTCTCCGTGTGCCCTCGGTCCAGTGATGACTCATGGCTGAGCCCCCTGATCTCGCCCTTCCAGCCTTGGCAGAGGGGCACGGAGGGGCTTGCTGGCGTCTGGTGCCCGCGGGGTCGCAGAGCTGCCGTAGCGGCTCTCAGCGCGCCGGCGACGAGACACTCAGTTCCGCCCCTGGAATCCTCAAACCAGCCGGCCAAAGCCTCCGTGGCACTTCCTTGTTCTGCTTAGATGCCGGCTCCCGAGAAACCTGCGCAGCCGTGGAGCATTCCTGCGCACCTGTGTCCCGGCGGCTCCCGGCGGCTCCCGCGGCCAGGAACAGTTTCCACCCCTGGCCACCATCGGTGCATCCTCTGGGAGGGACGCGCGAATGTCTTCGTGCTCTCAGGCTCAGGCTGTGGGGTGTGGAGCCGGCCTTTGCTTGGATCTCCCCCGCCTCCCAGGAAAGGCTTCGGGCGCTCGGCCTGCTGCCGCTTCCTAGGTGCCATGGACGGATGGAGGGTGGAGGGTGGAGGGTGGGTGGGGTGAGTGGGTGGGTGGGTGGGTGCATCACTGTTGCTGAGCACCTACGCCCGGGCCCAGCTTCCTGCCTGCAGGACGTGACTCTGGGGAACGCTGCGTGGAAAGGCGGGGGAGACCTGAACCCCCTGCGCCCCGGCCACAGACCCGCCTTCCACCGCTCTCAGCAGCGGTGGCCCAGCACCCAGCGGACCACGGCGGGACGTTCTTGTTGGGAGACATGACCCCGTTTGCCATGCATCGTGCCATGGAGGTGTAGGGGGCAGCTGCACTTCCTGTGGACGCCCCAGCCGAGCCCTTCCGGTCTAGCCCTGAGCCTGGGAGTTCCCTCCTCCCGCGCCTGTTCCTCTGTCCCGTGTCACGGCACAGGAAGCCTAGTGGACAGTGAGGCGTGAGAGCCTCGGGCCACTGCTGCCACTAGGGCTCCTTGGGAGACGACGGCTTTGAGGCGACCTTCTGCGTTCCCTCATAGCCAGTCCTGGCCCTCCCCCATCTTCCCACCTAGTGGGAATGAGGCTTGGGGGCAGAGCCGAGAGGCTTCACCTGCATTGAACCCGGGTCTGTGGGAGTGGGGACAGACCCTAAGAGGCAGGACCCAGCAGAGGCCGCGGAATGGTCCGGCTCAGGCGGCCCAGCTAAGGTGCTTTCTGCTGCTCTCTGAGCAAAGTCGCCCCTGGGATGGGGGTCCCTGCTCCCCCATTACTCCTGCGCTTCTCGGGACCATCTGCACTCTGTGAGGAACCCACGGCTGGTGGCACCTGGCCAGGCCGTCACCAAACACACACAAAGGGCACCTGTGCCGGCACTGTCACGGCTCCTGAGGACAGACAGACAGACAGACACAGGCTGGCGGTTCCTCCTGTGCGGTCTCATCCTGGTGGCCGTAACCAGCCCATTCCTGCTCCCGAGCCAGGCTCTCCTCACGGGGACCTTCCAGGTTCCCGGTTTGAGCCGCGTGAGCTTCTCTCCAGGACAAGCTTCCTCCCACCTGCAGTGACCGTGGGGACGGGGCCGTGGACGTGGTCGGACTTTGTACGTATGACTGTGGCAGCCAGGAGAGGTGCTGGGCTGAGGCCGCCCGTGGGCACTACAGGGGCATCAGGGAGGCAGCCAAGCCCGGGGTGTGCTTTACGCCCTGGCCCGGGTCCGGCTCGTGCTTACAGAGCCGCTTCCCTTTGCACAGACGCAGAAATCCCGCCCGCCCACCCATGGCCTCCCCTCCGGCTGACCTCCGGCCCCTCCTCCCCGACCCCGATTATCACCTCATCAGACACACTTATTTAGGGCCGTGATGGCTCCCCAGCCGGCTCCCCCACTCTCCTCACTTCCCTCTTCCTTGATCGCTGCTTCCACTGGGACCCAGCAGCGCCGAGAACAGGAACAGCCGCACGCTCTCCGCCACGGGCATCTGCGCGGCTGCTTGCAGGGAGGCGCCAAGCCCGTCTGCTCCCAGAGCCTCGTCCTGATGATTCCGACCCTGAGCGCAAACGTGGGGGTGAGGCGAACCCTCTCAGGCTCGTTCCCGCAGTCCTCGAGACCCTAACCCCAACCCCAAAGCCCACTCGGGGCTGACTTTCTCCCCTCACCCTTTCCTGCCGGCCCGAGGCTTTGAATATTCCCCCACGAGGCTCCGCTGCTCTTCCATGGGATTTTCCGTCCTTTCTGCTCTCCGCCGTGCATGCCTGCGTGGGGCCCACCGCCCTCCGCCCCTTTCCTCTTGGCATCACCTGGGCTGCTGTGGCGTGAGGGCGTCTGTGCACGCCACGGGTGGAGCTGAACGCCAGACGCCACCACAGCCACGGCGGAGCTGAAGGACAGACGCTACAGGCAGCCGCCCGCTGGCCCAGTCCGGACGCTCTGCCGTGGCCTTCCGTGGGGTGGAGGGGCCCGTCCCTGCTTCTACCCGGGGCCCTGCGGCCTTGGGCACAGGCTCTGCATTGCGTCCCCGTCCTCCCCTGCTTTGCGCAAAGTAGGTGACAAGGTTACACCCCACTACAGACAGTGACCGTCGGTCTCTCTCTCTTGTGTAGGGAGGACACTTTCCCTCCCAGGAGTCCGGGCAGTCAGGATCCATTCCAGGGTGGCTCGGGCGGCCGCAGTGACTCCACACAGACGCGCTTTATGCGACGAGCCCAGAGTTCAGGGGCTTCCGTCCGCCAAGTCGCTAATCCCCGAGCACAGTCCCTGGGCACTGCCCTCCAGACCTGCTCCGCAGGAATCTTCCACGTGGCCCGGAGGGTTCTGGACGGCAGAGCACAGCGCAGGAATTCTAGGCGTTCCCGCCCTGCCCCAAGCCCCGATGTCCTCGGGGCAGGAACCAACCAGGCAGAAGCCTTGAGTGTCGGCCTCAGAAATGAAACTGTCATTCCGAGGGACTGAGAAAACGTTGATCTCAGCCGTGAGCTGGGGCAAGCCCTGGCAGAGCCGGATGTGGGCAGGGACCAGCCGACCGCGGGCCTGTCACACCATCCCCCTGAGCCCCGGAGGCAGGAGAGGGGCTGCAGTGACAATTCCGGGCCAGGCTCCCCCTCCCTGCGCTGGGCAGTGATGGCCGTGGGCAGGGCCAGGGGCACCGTCCTCACTCAGCACTGCTGTGCAGGGTCCCTCGCTGGCTCTGGGGACAGGAAAACCCAGAGTCTCCACAGCTCGCCTATGGCGGGTGAGGGTTGAATCAGCCCAGTTAGGGGATGGTGGACCAGCAGTGCTGTCCATCAGCCGAGTTAGTGGATGGTGGACCAGCAGGCGCTGTCCTTCCAGCCCCACCTGGGCACTCTGCTGGCCACGGGGTCCCCACGGCTCCCTGGAGCACTGGGGGGGGGGAAGGGAAGTTCCAAGCTTGCTGCCTCCCCGGCCACCTCCAGGGGTCAGCCTGAGCCAGGCCAGCTGCTGTGGGGCCTCTCGAGAGAGTCTGGGCACTCCGGCAGCTCCCCGGGATCCCAAAGGCTTCTCTGCGTGAGTGGGGGGCAGAGGAGACCACTCAGGGTGGGCAACACAGAACCAGGGAAGGTCACAGCCGGGCCGGCCCCTGGAGGGGTCAGCTCTCCCGTCAGACGCGGGCTCGAGGGCACCGGCGCCCGGCCTGACACACAGTGAGGTGGAAACTAATCGCTGCTTCCAGCCACCAAGCAACAGAGCGTCTGTGTGTGGCGGGCGCAGGGCTCTGGGCACAAGCCGTGTTTCTGGAGCTGTCCATCTGTCTGCCCACGATCCGTCCATCTGCCCGGCAGCTCCGTCATCCGGCCCGGGGAGAGTTAACTGTCGCACCCGCCACCCGAAGCTCCGGCAGCCACCAGAGCGAATCACACGTTGAATCAGGCCGAGAGGCGTAATTTACTCCCAATAAAAATGGAGATGAGGCTGAAGCCAGATTCTGTCCGTGGGTGGTGGTGATTTACGCCTGTGTTTAGGCATCCCTATGCTGCCGGCTTCCACTTCATTGCCCCTTAATCCAGGCCGTGTGGGGAGCAAATGTCCAGACCCCCAAATGCTCCCGCTCACCCCTGTCCATCCTGGGCACGCTGATGGACACTGTACTGCCTAGCTCCCACCGGTTAGGGCCGAGTGAGGGGGGATGGCAGGGAGGGGAAGAGAGAGAGCAAGAGAGAGGGGGAGAGGGAGAGAGACTTAGAGGGGGAGAGGGAGAGAGAGACTTAGAGGGGAGAGGGAGAGAGACTTAGAGGGGGAGAGGGAGAGAGACTTAGAGGGGAGAGGGAGAGAGAGACTTAGAGGGAGAGGGAGAGAGACTTAGAGGGGAGAGGGAGAGAGACTTAGAGGGGAGAGGGAGAGAGACTTAGAGGGGGGAGGGAGAGAGACTTAGAGGGGGAGAGGGAGAGAGACTTAGAGGGGGAGAGGGAGAGAGACTTAGAGGGGGAGAGGGAGAGAGACTTAGAGGGGAGAGGAGAGAGACTTAGAGGGGGGGAGAGAGGGAGAAAGAGGGGGAGAGAGAGGAGGAGAGAGGAGGAGAGCGGCGGAGAGGGAGCCACAGGCAGGGGTCCTGGATGGGCCGGGCCCTGAGTTCTGAGGGGCTGCGTCCTGCAGGGCTGAGGGGTGACGTGGGCAGGATTGTGGGCACTCAGGGAACGTGTGGGGGGCGGCCTGCAGCTGAGCTGGGGTTGGCAGCCTGGACACAGCAGGGCGGTCTCAGGTCAAAGTGTCCATGTGGGACAGCCACAGGTTAGAGCACTGGGCAGAGGGGATGAGCTGGGGTGGCCGGGGGCAGGAAGGTGCTGGAGGACCCGAATCTGTGTTCCCGGCACCCCGTCGGGCAGCGGAGCTCAGAGGCCGGGCAAAGGGCCCGTAGGCCTCGTGGCTCAGCCCAAAGTCTGTCCTCTGTGTCTGGGCCAGTCTCAGTGTCCCCGTGGCCTGCAGCCCTGCCCCTCACTGAGCGTGCGTGAGCTTCCTAGAAGGCCTGTTCGGGGGCCCGCCAGGAGCGGCGTGCAGAAGCGGCCCAGGACAAGAGCTTTGCACAGGGCCTGCTGCGCAGGCTGAGGGTGAGCAGGGGCGACGGGCAGGCCAGGCCCGACCCCCATCACGGCGGGAGCTTCGCCCCTTCACCTCCTCCCTGCCGGGCCTCTGGTGGGGCAGTTAGTGCCCAGGGCAGGGTGAGGGACAGCTCACAGGCTGCACCGGCACCCGCAGCGAGGCGTGAGAGGGTGGTGGGACCCGGGCCGCCCGCACACACAGGAGTGTCAGGGTCCGCCTGCACAGACAGGGGCTCTGGGGGCCGCTGCAGCGACAGGCGAGGGACGAGGCCCGAGCAGAGACGGTAAACGCAGCTGCCCAGGTGGGCGCCAGGGCGAGCCGGTCAGACCCCACGTGGGCTCCATTCTGGCAGAGCTAGGCTGGGGTCACAGTGACCTGTCCACTCTCTGGAGCCCTCGCGCCCGCGGCGAGGACCCCTTCCAGGCTGGCCGGCTTTACGTGTCCAGCCTGAGCTCTGAGCGCAGGTTGAAGGTCTGAAGTGGGAAATGGTTGTGTTGGTCAGTGTGTTCCGTCACTTCTTTCCTGATGACGGCAGCAGCCAGTGTATCGTGTGAAGCTTAGAAGTGAAGTGAGACCATTAGCTGGAAGAAACCGCTGGCAGCATTTTTGGCACGTTTGTAGGGAGCCGTATGTATGTGCATGCAGTGAGGCTGTGTGCGTGTGTATACGCTGTGTGATTCCGCCACAAACGCTATCGATACTCACAGGGATGAGTTTATTATGAGCAATTTCCTGGGTTATTAAGTACGTCTGAAAATATTTCAGTGGTGACATAAGCTCTCATTCAGATGTTGGTAAAAATTTTTTTGACTTACATCTACAGAGAAATGCAGAATAATTTCTCTACTTCTTGGACAGAAGTTTCTACTTTGCTAAAACAGTTCATGCTGGGTAATAATATATTTACCTAAAACTCTTATTTCCTTTCAAGTCTTAAGAGTTGAGCTCTCAGGCCGGTGGCTTGACCTTGCGTTTGGCTTGGGGCTTCTCTGCAGAGCCGCTCTGCTGGCCCCCCCTGCCAGGAGTCTAGACGCGGCTCTCTCCGGCTGCATCTGATAGCGGCCCCGGGATTCTGCTGAGCTGATGGTATTCACCTGCTCTGGCTCCACCTGGCTTCTGCTCCCGGAGGCCGGACCCCATCCACTGCTCACCTCCATCCGCCTGCTCACCTCCATCCGCCTGCTCACCTCCATCCGCCTGCTCACCCCCATCCGCCTGCTCACCTCCATCCGCCTGCTCACCCCCATCCGCCTGCTCACCTCCACATCCGCCTGCTCACCCCATCCGCCTGCTCACCTCCATCCGCCTGTCTCACCCCCCATCCGCCTGCTCACCCACATCCGCCTGCTCACCTCCATCTGCCTGCTCACCCCCATCCGCCTGCCTCACCCCCCATCCGCCTGCTCACCCCCATCCGCCTGCTCACCCCCCCTGCTCACCCCCATCCGCCTGCTCACCTCCATCCGCCTGCTCACCCCATCCGCCTGCTCACCTCCATCCGCCTGCTCACCTCCATCCGCCTGCTCACCCCCATCCGCCTGCTCACCTCCATCCGCCTGCTCACCCCATCCGCCTGCTCACCCCCATCCGCCTGCTCACCCCCATCCGCCTGCTCACCCCCATCCGCCTGCTCACCTCCATCCGCCTGCTCACCCCATCCGCCTGCTCACCCTCCATCCGCCGCTCACCTCCATCCGCCTGCTCACCCCCCATCCGCCTGCTCACCTCCATCCGCCTGCTCACCTCCATCCGCCTGCTCACCCCCATCCGGCCTGCTCACCCCATCCGCCTGCTCACCCCCCATCCGCCTGCTCACCCCCATCCGCCTGCTCACCCCCATCCGCCTGCTCACCCCCATCCGCCTGCTCACCCCCATCCGCCTGCTCACCCCCATCCAGCCTGCTCACCCCCATCCGCCTGCTCACCCCCCATCCGCCTGCTCACCCCCATCCGCCTGCTCACCCCCATCCGCCTGCTCACCCCCCATCCGCCTGCTCACCCCCCATCCGCCTGCTCACCCCCATCCGCCTGCTCACCCCATCCGCCTGCTCACCTCCATCCGCCTGCTCACCCCCATCCGCCTGCTCACCCCATCCGCCTGCTCACCCCATCCGCCTGCTCACCCCCATCCGCCTGCTCACCCCCATCCGCCTGCTCACCCCCATCCGCCTGCTCACCCCATCCGCCTGCTCACCTCCATCCGCCTGCTCACCCCCATCCGCCTGCTCACCCCATCCGCCTG
This sequence comes from Cryptotis parvus, assembly GCA_021461705.1. Taxonomy (NCBI): domain Eukaryota; kingdom Metazoa; phylum Chordata; class Mammalia; order Eulipotyphla; family Soricidae; genus Cryptotis; species Cryptotis parvus. The sequence goes on from JAJIBD010011764.1 coordinate 26,953, forward strand.
CTCACCCCCATCCGCCTGCTCACCTCCATCCGCCTGCTCACCCCCCCTGCTCACCCCCCATCCGCCTGCTCACCTCCATCTGCCTGCTCACCCCCATCCGCCTGCTCACCCCCCATCCGCCTGCTCACCCCATCCGCCTGCTCACCCCCATCCGCCTGCTCACCTCCATCCGCCTGCTCACCCCCATCCGCCTGCTCACCCCCCATCCGCCTGCTCACCCCCATAGCCTGCTCACCCCATCCGCCTGCTCACCTCCATCCGCCTGCTCACCCCCATCCGCCTGCTCACCCCATCCGCCTGCTCACCCCCATCCGCCTGCTCACCTCCATCCGCCTGCTCACCCCCTGCTCACCCCCATCCGCCTGCTCACCCCATCTGCCTGCTCACCCCCATCCGCCTGCTCACCCCCATCCGCCTGCTCACCCCCATCCGCCTGCTCATCCCCCATCCGCCTGCTCACCTCCATCCGCCTGCTCCACCCCCATCCACCTGCTCACCCCCTTATCCGTCCTGCTCACCTCCATCCGCCTGCTCACCTCCATCGCCTGCTCACCTCCATCCGCCTGCTCACCCCCCATCCGCCTGCTCACCCCCATCTGCCTGCTCACCTCCACCCGCCTGCTCACCTCCACCCGCCACCGTCTTTCATGAGTGACGCTTACCCTCTTCTCACCAGGTATGGGTGGAGCCTCCATGTTTTCCTTCCTCACTGCTCACTGATAAACCTTTGTTGATAAGTTCCCTTTTTGCATCACTATCACTATCACTATCTTCACTATCTTCCGTTCATCATCTATTTGCTAGAGCAGGCACCAGTAATATCTCCCTATGTCCTGTCTCATGCTAGGAGAACCCAAAGGCATCCGCTTGCTCCAGGAACAAAAGAGCCTCAAAGCATTATATTAGGTCATGGGAATGACCTAATATAAATGTTACTGGTATTTGGCATATCAAATACTACACGAGCAGCTTGCCAGGCTTGCGTGCGGGTGACATACTGTTGTAGTCACCTCTGAATAAAGCATTTATTGATGAACCGCTGCTCGACGGCCACGTGAACCGCGCGAACCGGGCTGTGATAGTCTGATCTGCTGGGTGGAGTTGTGACAAGAGGGAAGTCCGGATGTGGAAAATGGTGGGCCCCATGGGGTAGGGGGTGTTGTCTGGCTTGTTGTGAGGCTCTGCTGGGGTGGCAGGCCAGGCTAGAACCCGCCATGCCTCCTGGGCGCCTCATGAGCCTTTTTGGGTCACATCCAGCAATGCTCAGGGTTACCCCTGGCTCCTCGCTCAGGAATTACTCCTGGCGGTGCTCGGGGGACCCTATGGGATGCTGGGGATAAAACACAGATCAACCATGTGCAAGGAGCCCCTCCCTGCTGTGCTGACACTCCGGCCCCCTGTGTCTTATTTCTGACACGCTGCAGAGATGTACCGAGAGACTGAAGCGTGAGGCTGGGACGTGCCCGGCCTCCCCCACGCCCCTGACGCCCCGTGCCCTCCCCTCCCCTCCGCCCAGAGCCTCCCCACCTCTTCCTGGACCAGCATTCGTGGGTCCTCTGGCTCCCTCTGTCCTGTTCCTCCGACAGCTTGACGCTCATTTCAGCAGGGACGCCACGACGGTTTGCTCGTGAGTAAAGAAGGTGAGACGCGTCTCGCAGTGTTCAGGAATAATTCATGATCCCCTTCCCCCAAATGTTCATATTCTTTACTTGCGCTTCCCCGTTTCTTCTGGAGAAACCCGTCTTCTAATTGAATCACAGGTGCGCTCTCTGTGTTTTTATTCTCATTTCTGTCATGAAAAGCGTCGCGGGCAGACGCTTCCTATTTATGGCTCGCCTCTTCGTGATGTATTTGCTTCCATGCTCTGAACTTCTTAATTATACACAGACAGAATTATCCATCTCTGCCTTAATGATTTGTTCTTTTCAAGCGCCTTGTTTTCAAAGTCTGCTTCTGAAAGAAACGCCGTTTTCTCTCTACACTGGCTGCTCCCCTGACGCCAGGTGTGTTTCATCACACCGGCCCACGCTCTGATTTGCGTCCTCCCACTCAGCTCCCTTTACTCCTGTCTGGGGGCATGGGTGGATGTGGGACCCCAGGGGTTAAGGCTCAGTGTCTCAAGCCTGTTCCCATAAGCTGGGGCAAACCCTGCTGACGAACGGGCTCTCATGGGGAGGGGGGGTGTGTTCCCACAAGCCCCTCTGTTCTCGATTACTCCCTGCTGGGGCTTTATGGAGCTCCGAACATCCACTGAAGTTTGTGGGTGGTGAGATGGTCAAAGGTGCAGGTGGAAGGTGTGTATGTGCAAGGGAGGTTTGAGCCTGTGTATAGAGCCCCGCCTTCCCAGGTTGGGGTTGGCTGAGCACCTTCCTGATAGGCAGATGTATCCACCAATCAGAGCCCATGAAGCCTGGAACCCAGAAGATTGAGAGAGTGTGTATGTGTGGGGTCGAGTGTGGAGGTCCCGCATCACAGGGCCCGAGCCCAAATCTTTTCATACTTGCTCACGCTTTTGGAAGTTTTGGGGGAACCCCCCCAGAGTTCACCTTATCTGAGAAGCCCCCAGAGTTCACCTTATCTTGGAAGCCCCCCCAGAGTTCACCAGCATTTCTCATGGGCTTGCCTTGGACACTTCGGAAAGCACTTGGATTCTTCTGGAAGGTGGTGGCAGGGGTTGGAACAGGGAGTTGGGGCGGGTCTAATTCTGTCTTTCCAACGGGTATGAGGATCTTGGCCGGGAACCTGAGTCTGCCAGGGAAGAACGTTTCCAGATCAGTGTGTGCAAGGTTCAATTTTATTTGGCACCAAATCGGTTTTCTTCACGTTGCACCACTGAACTCAGCCAGTGGCAGCATAATGTGGGCTGAAACTGAGGACCACGAATGTACTTCACCGTGTTAAAGTACATGGCAGTTAAAGGGAAGATACCAAAGAATTAAGTAAAATAAGAATTGAAATTATCGGGCTGGAGAGATAGAACAGAGGGGTTAGTCGAGGGCTTTGCATGCATCTGACGGGTTTGATCCCTGTTGGGTGGCACACCCTAGCTTTTCTCTGGATCAAGCTATTTGCTGCTCAGCTTATTTACATGTCTTTAGGCCAGGGTTTCACGCTAAAGATCTTTCTTTGTGTAAACAGTGATAGAGGGTGTGGCAGCTACAGGAGTCAGTTTGACTCTGAATTAATAACTCTTGGAATATCATTATAATTTCTACTATGATTTCAATGCTGTCTAGTTTGGTCATAATTTCTCATATTCCCCACGGGTCCCAATGTGGGACAAGTTATAGCAGGAGAGACCCACCCTGGTTACGTTGGGACCAACGCTTAGGAATCAGCTCTGCAAAGATCAAGGGAGGGGTCGTGCTGGCTTTCCGAGGCAGGCGAGTAAGGCCCTTTCAGTAAACAAAGAGCAGCGCTTAAAAGTTACCCTGGGTCAGAGAAGGAGCAAGGACCTTGTGGGTACTGTAGATAACAAACCAAGTAGGCATGGAGTTCACTTGGTCTGAAATTATGTGATTCCCCAGGAATGTACATCCTAGAGGTGCTTCTTTACCAGCCCCCCTATGGTGTTTGACAGAAGAGGCTAGGGATTTGTTGAGGCCTGAACAGAGGTGTGAACACCTAGCATCTTCACCTAAAAGCTGGTTCTTTGATCTTTGATGATGCAGCTGAGATGATTTTGGGTCTCCGCCTGTGGCAGGCTTTAGAGAAGAAAGAGGACAGACTTGGGAAGAAGCGACCACTCGCTGGGAGACATCTTGGCCTGAGCACATGGGCAGAGAGGTCTGACCAGCACCTATGGGTCCAGGGACCTCTTGCCTTGGATTGTCATAGAGAATTTGTTTATTTGCTGGTGATAAGTAAAAAGCCTTTGGCACTGTGCTGGACTTGTGGATTTGGTCTGTCTGTCGTTGGCCCTTGAGGCAACAAGAGAACTCGATCCCTGAGAGCATTGGGGTCCGCAGCAGACCCCGGGCATAGCCCCAGTATCCCAATTCCTCATGAGCCCCGGAGGGATTTCTGAGCACCTGCAGGTGTAATCCCTCAAACTAAATTTTATTATATCATAATATATAATGGTTAAAGTAGCAATTTGACATATGATCAGTATAAAATTATTAAAACAGTCATGCTTTAAGTGTTGTATTTTCAACTACCCTGGGTTCTTTTATGTTCTCAGCTTGCATCTGCTCGACTGTAAGGGCTAAACCCTCCGTGTTCTGACCCTGCCCTCCCTTCATTCCGCAACAGCCCCATCTCGTTCGAGATCACATTAGTAAGCTTGTCTCGCGCTCAATTCTTGGCTTAGTCATTGTTTAGAACCTATTCTAGTTTCTGGTTCTCAGCAGGCAGAAATTTGAAAGTCATTTCTTCCGTGTGTCAGGATACTTCTCCGTGTGCTGCCCAAAACTAGACACACGCCACGTCACACTTGTCCATTTCCTACCCAGACAGTGCTTGATGCAGGCAGCTTTGTTTTCTGATTTCCTTTTTATTATTGAATGACGGGAGATACACAGTTACAAGGCTGGGAGATACACAGTTACGAGGCTGGGAGATACACAGTTACAAGGCTGGGAGATACACTGTTACAAGGCTGTGAGATACACTGTTACAAGGCTGGGAGATACGCAGTTACAAGGCTTTGAGATACACAGTTACAAGGCTGGGAGATACACAGTTACGAGGCTGGGAGATACACAGTTACAAGGCTGGGAGATACACAGTAACAAGGCTGTGAGATACACAGTTACAAGGCTGGGAGATACACAGTAACAAGGCTGGGAGATACACAGTTACAAGGCTGGGAGATACACAGTTACAAGGCTGGGAGATACTCAGTTACAAGGCTGGGAGATACACAGTTACAAGGCTGGGAGATACACAGTTACAAGGCTGGGAGATACAGTTACGAGGCTGGGAGATACACAGTTACGAGGCTGGGAGATACACAGTTACGAGGCTGGGAGATACACAGTTACGAGGCTGGGAGATACACAGTTACAAGGCTGGGAGATACACAGTTACGAGGCTGGGAGATACACAGTTACGAGGCTGGGAGATACACAGTTACAAGGCTGGGAGATACACAGTTACAAGGCTGGGAGATACACAGTTACGAGGCTGGGAGATACACAGTTACAAGGCTGGGAGATACACAGTTACGAGGCTGGGAGATACACAGTTACCAGGCTGGGAGATACACAGTTACGAGGCTGTGAGATACACAGTTACAAGGCTGGGAGATACACAGTTACGAGGCTGTGAGATACACAGTTACAAGGCTGGGAGATACTCAGTTACAAGGCTGGGAGATACGCAGTTACAAGGCTGGGAGATACTCAGTTACAAGGCTGGGAGATACACAGTTACAAGGCTGGGAGATACACAGTTACAAGGCTGGGAGATACACAGTTACGAGGCTGTGAGATACAGTTACAAGGCTGGGAGATACGTTACGAGGCTGGGAGATACACAGTTACAGGCTGTGAGATACACAGTTACAAGGCTGGGAGATACACAGTTACAAGGCTGGGAGATACGCAGTTGCAAGGCTGGGAGATACGCGGTTACGAGGCTGGGAGATACACAGTTACGGAGGCTGTGAGATACACAGTTACAAGGCTGGGAGATACACAGTTACAAGGCTGGGAGATACACAGTTACGAGGCTGGGAGATACACAGTTACAAGGCTGGGAGATACACAGTTACAAGGCTGGGAGATACGCAGTTACAAGGCTGGGAGATACGCGGTTACGAGGCTGGAGATACACAGTTATGAGGCTGGGAGATACACAGTTACAAGGCTGGGAGATACTCAGTTACAAGGCTGGGAGATACGCGTTACGAGGCTGGGAGATACGCGGTTACGAGGCTGGGAGATACGCGGTTACGAGGCTGTTCATTTTGGGTTTCAGTCACACAATGTTCCAACGGGTGCACTTTGCCTAGCACCAGTGTCCTGTTTCCCTCCTGAGCCGGACTCTGTGGCAGACCCTCCCTGTGTCTTTCTCTGTCCCTCTTTGTCTCTGTCTCTGTCTTGTCTCTGTCTCCGCTCTCTCCCTCCCTTCTGGGCGTTATACTTTGCGGCACAGACACTGGCAGGGGTGTCATGTCTGTCCCCCCTCCCTCCTTGCAGCACGCACTTCCTGTCCAGAGAGACCATCTCGAGCTGTCATTGTCACGGTGGTCCCTGCCTGTCCTTGCTGCCCTTCCTCCCACTTGTGACCTCTCCAACCGTGGATGGACGGGTCCTCCTGGCCCCGGTATTAGCCTCCTTCTGTGACCGTTCATGTCCCACAACGATCACTCTAGTCCGTCGCCCGGCTGACTCGCCTCCTCAGCACCGTCCTCTCCGAACACACTTTGTTTTCCTGGTGTGCCCTGCCGTGCCGATGCACCTGCTGTCTCTATCCCGTCGCCCTTTCTCGGGCTCTTTCCAGCCTCCACAGATACGTCTGAGAACTTCTTCCATGAGACAGTGAGTGGGGCGCTAGAGCACCAGTGATAATCCTTTTCCATTTCTTTACTTCAACCAGTAATCACTTCTCTAAGTTCTCTGTAAGCCTGCGCCTTGCATGCAGCTGCAGCTGCTGAGTTCTAGAAAATTCCAGCCCCAGCTCCCCCTCCCTCTGCCCGATCGGCGCCGGCAGATGGTAGTGCCCTCTGAGCCCATCTGTCGTGAGCCCATCGTGTGTGTGGGGGGGGAGGTCTATAATAGAGCTGATCTGAGCTTGTAAAGAGGCGCCTCTTGAACGACAAGGAAAGTAGAGCCAACCCAGAGAGCAGCGACTCAAGCTGCCCTTTCTGCGTCTCCTGTCTCCCTTCCACTTAGCCAAGTACTTTGTTTTTCTTTTTAAGTTTTCACTTTTATTGATGGTGAAATTGGGGGCCCACACTGGGCAGCGCCAGGGGTTCCTCCTGGCTCTGCACTCAGGAATCACTCCTGGCCTGCTTGGGGACCCTAAGTGATGCCGGGATCGAACCCGGTTGGCCGCATGCAAGGCAAACGCCTCCCCGCTGTGCTAATGTTCCAGCACCCAGCTAAAAACTTTTCAGATTTTAAGGAGCATAAAACCATCCTGATATAATAAAAATGCATCTTTGGGAGGCACTTGGGCTAGTGTGTTCGAAGCCGTGGACCATGGAGCCCAGCCCACACCACATGGTCCCCAAGGCACCCGGGTGAGGAGAGTGTGGCCGGGAATGGCCCCTCAGAGTGCCTGGTCTGGTGTGTTCTGGGCTGAGGCTGGGATGACCCAGGGAGTGACCAGGTCCTCGAGTCACGACAGTCTCAACTGCCCTCTCTGTGCCGGCCACACCTGAGCCTGTCTGGCAAGTGGGCAAATGTCACTGTCACGGGGGCCAGAGCAGAAGCCGCCTCCGTGCCCAGTCACCAGCCTAGGCCAGAGCCCCAGCACCCAGCACCCAGCTGCCCGGGACCTCCTGCTTCCTCAGGCCACTCGGCTCTGGGGCAGCCCCGGCCCTCTCAGCGGCAGGAGGACTGAGTCAGTGTGTGCCTGGGCTTTTGTTGTTGAAGATCTAAAGGAGCCGCTGGCTTTACTGTACAAGACAACGGCGCTCTGACCCTCTGACCGGGGAGTAATGTCCTCTCCTCTTGGCCTCTGTCCACCACCCTGACCGGGAATGTGTGTGTACCTCCTCGGGCTCTGTCCACCCTGACTGGGGAGTGTGTGTGTCCTCCTCGGTCTCTGCCCACCCTGACAGGAGGTGTGGAGTCCTCCTCGACCTCTGTCCACCCCGACCACAGGAGTTTGTGTGTCCTCCTCGGCCCTCCTCCCGGCCTCTGCCCACCCTGACCACAGGAGTGTGTGTGTCCCTCCTCGGCCTCTGCCCCCCCCACCCTGACCGCAGGAGTGTGTGTCCCCCCTCCTCGGACCCTCTGTCCACCCTGACCAGGGGGTTTTTGTGCGTCCTCCTCGGCGGCGGCTTCTGGAGAGGCCCCTGATGGACGAGAACCCTCTGCCGGGCTCGTAGCGCTGCAGCCCCCACGCCACGGGGTGCATGGGTAGGGGCACGTGCACCACATCTGCCGCCTTTTCTTGGGACCCCTCACCCCCAACTGTAATTTCTGGGGCTCCCACGAAATTCTCCTTTGTCAAGAATTACTGACCGCAGGTTCAGGCGTTTCTCTTTGGGTTCTGAGAGTCCCACCGACCTGCTCGGGCGCAGAGGCCCTCAACAGAGCAGCTACTGGCCTTCTGCAGAATGGACCCTCTGTGCCTGGGCCCACTCAGGCCTCACGTGCGGGGCTGGACAGGAGGTCGTGGAATCCGTGTGCCCGGGTCTACAGGTAGGAGACTGTCCTGCCTGCCCGAGGGGACTGTCCATCTCACGCCTCCCAGCTCTGTGTAGCCCAGCAGTGACTTGATCAGCACCCGGCTCCACGGGCGGGAGGGTCGTGGCCGCACCCAGAATGTGGGGCCCCACCCTCCCGCCCGCTTCCCCAAGAAGGGCCATGAGCTCCGCCCTGTGTTTGCCATTCCAGGGCCCTGGGGATGCTGGCCGCACTCGACTCTTCTGAGCCTGCAGGGCACAGCCGGAGCGTCTGCAGAGGAGGACCCAGAGGGAAGTGCGGGGGTCCAGGGCGCACTGTAAGGACGCCAGACCTGTGAGGCGGAGCCCGCTGGGTGTGAGGGGGCACGTTCAGCCCGGCCGGGTGGGTGGTGGTTTGGGGATTGTGAATCAGGCTCCTGGGCTTGCTGCTCCTCCCTGTGCCTGACGCGGCCCCTCTCTGCAGCACCCCTCCGAGGCCTGGGCACGGACCCCCGGGGAGACCCCAGGGATCAGAGCCTTCCCAGCCGGGGCCCGCTACCCGTTTCTAAGGGAACCGAGCCCGGCAGTGCTCCCACTCACGGGGACCGTGCTCCACCCACTCCAGAGTCTGGCCAAGGCACCCACATGCTGAGTGATTGACTCGGGCCTCAGCTGCAAGCGGCAGAGGCCATTTGTGGGGTCGATAAATGGGGACCGACCCGGGCGCTGGGCTGAATTTTCAGCTACCGGGGCAGAGTTACGTAGGCTGCAGCGGGCACTCGCCAGAGCAGGGGTGAGCTGGACCCAGAGGGCAGCAGTGGGGGGGTGCACTGGCCTGCATGGAGCCCACCCGCCTATCCCCAGCTCCGCTATGGGCACCACCAGGTGTGGCCCCAAGAGAACAAACCTCAAGATCCCAAGTGGCCACTTTGTGAAGGTTCTAGAATTTTCCAGCCATGATGCCCAGGGGGTCGTTTCATGTAGCTGCATCTCGGTTAGACCCTAAGGTGAAGACATGAGAGAATTGGGCCAAGGACCCAATTCTAGTGGGTAGAGACCAGGGGCCGGAGGGGAGGGCGTTTGCCTTGCACGCTGCTGGCCCGTGCTGGCCGGTTTGATCCCCCGGCATCCCATATGGTCCCCTGAGCACCCCCAGGAGTGATCCCTGAGTGCAGAGCCAGGAGAAACCCCTGAGCATTGCGGGTGTGACCCCAAAAAAAGCAAGGGGGTAGAGACCAGAGAGCGGTGCGCACGGGGCTGGCAGAAGGCTGGGCAGGCGCCAGCCACCCCAGCTTCAGCCGTGGAGACCACTCATGGGATGGGCAGAAGCAACATTTTTCATTTTAATTTTCTATATTTAGGATCACCTGCAGGAAACAATTTGGGCAGACCCCAGTTTCCGGGGTTCAGATGTTTCCGGAGGAAATAGGCAAATAGCAGATTTTCGTGATTTAAAGCACGAGGGAGAACAAGAGCAAGCGGGAAATCTGTGTGGCTGCAGAGGCGGTGAGGTCGGGAGAGCACAAGCGGGAGGGCTCTGGCCTCACGCGGCCCACCCGCCTCGATCCAGCATCGCAGACCTCCTAGGAGTAATTCCCAAGTGCAGAGCCAGGGAGCCAGCCTGAGCATCACCAAGTACAGCCAGAAAAATGTGTAGGTGGGGGCAGAGAGTCAGGGTGCTGGGCACGCTCATAGGGCCCCTGAGCCCTGCTCGTGGGCCCCACCCCAACCACAGAGCAGTCAGAGGCGCCCGCTGTCCCTGCTGCGGTCAACGTTATTTGGCTTTTTTGGGTCACACCTGCATGCTCAGGGGGGCTACTCCTGGCCATGCTCGGGGACCCTATGGGATCCAGCAATGGAACCAGGTTGGTTGGTGCAAGGCAAACGCCCTCCCTGCTCTACTATCACTCGGCTCTCTGATTGGTCCTCTTATGCCCTTATTTGCATAGCCGATCCGATTGGTTCCCTGCCTCCTGTCATTTGCATACAGGTACATCTGCAGTCTCATTGGTCGGAGGCAATCTGATGCCTCTTTGGTTCACACCGAGATGCTCAGGGGCTACTCCTGGCGCTGCATCAGGATTACTCCTGGCGGTGCTGGGACCCTATGGGAAGCCGGGATCGAACCCTGGTGGGCATCAGGCAAGGCAAACGCCCTCCCCCTGTGCTGTCGCTCCGGCCCCTGGGTAGACCTTTGCCGCGCTCCCTGGAGAATCTTCCCTGTGCCGGAGCGGCTCAAGCCAAGCGTGTTGGTGCCTCCCGTGTCTCCAGCCCAGATGCTGCTGTGGGGCTTTC
>JAJIBD010011765.1:0-30002 GCA_021461705.1 Cryptotis parvus
TTTTTACATATAATATAAACCATAGCTGTGATACTCCTGGGAGTAAAGCAACAGTCTCCATAATCACTTGTACCACTTGTCTTCCCCTCATTCATCAATTTGCTCTAGCTGGCGCCAGTAACATTTCCATATGTCTTGTCATATGTTAGTGTAGCCTAAGGGCATCTGCTCGCTCCAGGGACACAAAGAACCTCAAACCGTTCCTTCAGGTCAAGGGAATGAGGTCTATAATTGTTCTGATTTTTGTCATACCAAATCACGACACAGAAAGCTTGCCAGGTTCTGCCTTGTGGGTGGTAGACTCTAGCAATAGGCTCTCAGTTCATGCATTTACTTATAAACCACAACAGGGAGAGGTCAGCTTTTCTCTTGGGTGAAGCTCTGACAAGCTGTGGAGTCCGGATGTTGAAAATGGTGACCCTCATGGTATGGGTTCCTCTGGCTTCTTGCAAGGCTTTATTGGGATGGCGGGCCTAGGACAGATCCCTCCTTCCTTCCCAGATGCCTCTTGATCAGCTGAGCAAAGTGAGAGCTGATAGCAGCTCTGCCCAGTGTATCTGTGTCTAATAATAAGATGTCAAATGTTCCTTTTAACTACACATTCTCTATATGGATAAAATTAAACTCATTTTTTTCTTTTACATAGTAAAAGTCAATGCTTCCAGTAATAAAGACCTAAGCATGATACTGAATGCAACACCATTTTGTATGGAGAACACTTTCTGGTTCATGATATTGATACTAGATTTATAACTACAAAGACAAGTCCACTGCTGTTCAGGGACAATCAAAGAGAAAGACATTGTGGCTAGTCAAGAAAGAGCTTTACTGAACCAGAAATATAGCAGAGTTTGAGTACTTGCTTTGCACACAACTGGCCCTGTTATAATCTCCAGCATTGCGTATGAACACAGAACACTGCTAGGAAAACCCCTGAGCACAGAGCCAGGAGATAGCCCTGAACTGAGTCAGATGTAGCCGAAATGGAGAGGGGGAGAGGAAAAAGTGGAAAAGAAGAGAGAGCAAAATGACTGGAGTAGAGGAGGAAAAGCAGGATGGGATGGGAAAACCCAAGAGGAAGTGACCTTTAGCATGCCCCCTTTCTATTTTACTCATTCTTAGCTATTCCCAATACTTTACTGGTTTTCCCCAGGTAGATGAGATTACAATGATCGATTGGATTAACTAGACAACTTGACCAATCTCCCATATAATTTCCTGTTAATGGTGTTTGGGTTTCCAGTTTTTTTTTTAATGAAGAGTGATTAACTCAGTCTTATGCCTTCTCATGAGGCATTTTAGTTTATCTAAAATGCAGAATAATAAGAAAAAAGGAAAGATCTGTTAGGGAGGATGGTAGAGAGTAAACAAAGCTATATAGATTTAAATTCTGCCTTCCCCATTGCAAAAAAAAATGATACAAAACATAATGACAATAGTTCTTCTAAATACATTAAGAAGATGCCCTTAAGAGAGAAATCTTTCATTATGTATGATAATGCTGTCTCATAACTTAAAAGTCTTGCCCAGGAACCCAATCTTCTACCTAATATTTATTTGCGATGGCAGTTTTTGTTCATCTACCAGGTTCTAGAGGAACAGATATACTGAGGAATTTTTCTAATTTTCATTTGTCTCCTACAGTTCTCTCTCACTCCTTATGTTTTAAAAAAATAGGAATATGCTCCATTTCTTAAGAAAAAAGAGTAATTTAAAAATATTTTAATTTTAAAATTAAAAGGTTTTAAATTAACAATTTAATTTATTAGTTTCAAAATTAAAAGCTTTTAAATTGACAGCTAAAATTAATAGTGTTTCTATGATTATGAGTTCCCACAAACCTGTAGAACTATATAAAATAGCAATGGATTTTAATGTGTCAACTTTGGATGCACTTATAAATTATGCCCATGCTCCCCAATTCAGATTATACTTCTGTTCCTTAAACTCTTACTGTAGTAAGTAACATTCTCACTTGATCACTTGACATCCCGTTATTCATTGATTTGCTCGAGCGGGAGCCAGTAACATTTCCATTTGACCCTATCACATGCCAGTGTAGCCCAATGGCATCTGGTTTCTTCAGGAATACGAAGAGCCTCAAATCGTTCATTCAGGGTCTTGATGAAGAAGTCTGACCATCTTGTAGGTGGGCAGCCACATGATCTTTTGACGTCCCATGGGATCCAGTCAGTAACAGCTCTAGCCCAGCGGTCATCTCCAAATTGCATTACATGGCCAGCCCACCTGATTTTCGATGCCTTGGCAAATGAGACAGCCTCCTTGACTCTAGAACAGCAATGGAGGTCGGAGCTCGGATACCTTCTTTCACTTGAGTGAGGTGTGATATTCCAAGCAAAGCTCTTTCGATTCCTCTTTGGGAGACCCGAATAGCATTCTCGTCCTGCTTTAGTAGGGCCAAGGTCTCTGAGGCGTACATTAATGCAGGGAGAATGGTGGAGTTGAAGAGATTTGCCTGGGGCTGGAGGTTATTTGTCTTTTTTAGCTATTTTTCGATGCTTTTGAAGACATTCCATGCTGCTCTCTTCTTCCTCCTGCACAGCTCAGGTTTTAGATCGTTCATCAAGTTGACTTCTCGACCTAGGTACACATAACTGCTGCACTCAGAGATTTTGTTCCATTGAGAGTGAATGGGGCCTCTGGAACTAGTTCATTTCTCATGAACATAGTTTTGTTGAGATTCAGCTGTAGACCTATCATTCTCGGTCAAAGTCAGCCAGCATTTGTGCCGCTTGACTAATTTTTTGGTGTTATTAGAGGTTATCATCAGTGAAGCAGAGGTGGTGTAGTTTCTGACCATCTATCTTCCCTCCCATTCTTTCCCATTCTAATTGTCGCATGATGTTCTCCAGGGTGGCGCTGAAGAGTTTTGGTGAAATGGTATCACCCTGCCAAACCCCTATTTTGACATTGATGATCACTTCTTTATAGAATGGTGATATCCTGGTGGTGAATCCCGTAATACAGCTCACGAAGCATCTTGAAGTATTGTGTTTGAATGCCCTGTTTGGCTAGGGCCTCGATGACCGCTTCAGTCTCCACTGAATCACAGACTTTCTTTTAAATCAATGAACGTGAGACAGGGTGGCATCTTGAACTCACTAAAAAAATTCAATGAGCTTGGTTACCGTGTGGATAGGGTCGATTGTGCTGAATCCTTTTCAGAAGCCAGCTTGCTCGCATGGTTGTCCTTAATCTAATGTTCTGCCAATCCTGTTCAGGATGACTCGAAGCAAACAGCTTGTAGACAACAGGCAGATGGGGCGATAGTTGCCAATGTCGTGGATGTCTCCCTTCTTGAATAGTAGAACTGTCCTACTGGTTTTCCAATGGGAGGGCACCTTGCATTCAGACAGGTAGTGTGTGAAGTGCCAAGCCAGTGTATTGACGAGTACTGCAGGCAGATTCTTCAGGTGTTCGGGACTAACTTTGTCTGGGCCTGGTGCTGTTCCCTTCTTTACTGACGAAATGGCATGTTGGATTTCAGAAGGGAGAACACTGGGAACGACATATCCATCCTGCAGAATTTGGTAGTGTTGGCAGGTGGACGTGGCTGTGAAAGATATCTGAGTAGAAGTCATGGATAATCTTCTCTACTGCCTTTCTGGAAGATGTAACATTATATTACCATAATGCTATATTGCCTTTGTGCTGGGAAATCTACACTGGTGAAAGGACAGGTGTTGGAATATTGTATGACTGAAACCCAACCGTGGACAAATTTGTAGCTGTTTACCTCACAGTAATTTTATTAAAAATATAATAATAACAAAAGTAATTTCTAAGGTTAAATCTTAATTGAAATTTTAAAACAAACGTGATAAAACTGAATATTTTATTTTTACTGAATTAACAAAAGCTATACACTGCCTATGTTTTGAAAGAGGGGAGAAAGAGATTATTATTGGGGTTAAAGGTTCCAGTGAAACCGTTAGGAGATGGGATTCAGGGAGGGGAGTTCCAGGGTCATATCCAGCCATGCTCACTATCCATCAGGTCAAATCAGCTTATAATCAGCAGAACACTAAGTATCAGGAACTAAACTCAGGGCTAGGATATGCCAGGGAATGTACTCTCTCACTAAAGATACAGAATAGGTTATTCAGTGTATGCCTAGGACAGGCTCAAACAGAAGTTGAGAAAGATTTGAAATAAGTATTGTCTGTAGGGGCAGTGCTGGTGGGTTTGGGGTTGACTAGAAGAAACCCACTACATTCTAGTAACTCAGGAGGCGAATACAAACACAGAAATTGGCCAGATTTGCACATAACAATCCAGAAAAAAAAAGTCATGACTTTATCAATACCGTTCCCTTTTGTGGGACGTAATGGGCAATATAATTAGTGCTGGCTAAGGGAGCAGGCATGGGGATGGTGGGTGGGTGGAAAATGAAGGTCTTTGGTGGTGTGGGAGCCCACTGGTGGTGGGACTGGTGTTGAACAATGAATCTTTCTAACAACTGTACTGTGAAAAACTTTGTACTTTGTAAATAACGGCGTTTAAATCATTTCACTTCACTTGTACCACTTGTGTTCCTGTTGTTCATCCATTTGCTCAAGGGGCACCAGTAACATCTCCATATGTCCTGTTGCAAGCATGTGTACCCCAGGGCATCTGCTCGCTCCAGGAAAAGGAAAATTTCAAACCATTCCTTCAGGTAATGGGAATGAGGTCCATAATTGTTACTGGTTTTTGACATATTAAATAAAACACAGGTAGCTTGCCAGACTCTGCCATGTAGGTAGTATACTCTCAGTAGAAGGCTCTCATCTCAAGCATATACTGATGAAACTCAAAAAGGGTGTTTAAATAAAGTTAATAAATAAAACAAAAATAAAGATATCTCTTTGATCAGTCTTGTTCTTGTTCTATTTTAAAACTCAGTACTCATTAACTCAAATATCATATAGATGGTAAATTTAAGGTTGCGTAATTAAGCAAAAATAAAATAGTGGAATGTGTATATATGTGCATGTTTAAATATATATATATGTATATTTGTGTGTGTGGTATATATATATATATTGAACTGCTATAGACAGATTTAAGATTAAGATTTCCACACCATCCCTACTTTTATGTTCATAGCAGCATTATTCACAATAGCCAGAATCTGGAAGCAACCAGAGTGACCGAAAATCGATGACTGGATAAAGAAGCTTTGGTACATCTACACAATGGAATACTATGCAGCTGTTAGGAAAAAATGAAGTTATAAAATTTGCCTATAAATGGATGGACATGGAGAAGATTACGTTGAGCGAAATTAGCCAGAAGGATAGAGACAGATACAGAATGTCTGCATTCATTTGCATAACATAAATATATATGTACATATTATGATACCAATATCCAAGGTCAAGTGAAACATATATCAGGAGGTCTTGTCAAAGGTGGAAATTATCACAAACATGTGGGAGTCAGAGGCTAGGTAAGACAGAAAATGGAACAGTGTGCTAACAATTGTCGAGGGTACTATTGCCAACCTAGAACTGAGCATTAAATAGAGGCAAAAAGATACACATGACAACCCTTTAATGTGTGTTCTGTAATCCATAGTCTGGAGGGAAGGAAAAGAGAAAGAGAGAGAAATGGAAAGAAATAAAGAACCTGCCATGGAGGAGAGCTGGGGAGGGGGAGGGAACGGGACGTTGGTGGTGGGGAGATGGGCACTGGTGGCGGGATGGGTGCTGGAACACTGTATGACCAAAACCCAAATATGAACTTTTTAATTGTATATATTTGTAATTATAAAAATAAAAAGTTAAAATTAAAAAAAGATTTCCATTCAGCTTCAAATTTATGCTTTTCCAAAAGACCTCCTCTTTCCCTTTTAAAGTGTCTTTATGATAATAGTAACATAGTTTTATGCAGCACTTTGAAGAGAGGAGTATAGACTAAAAAAGCCCTACCATTTATTTCCTACATATGGTAAACATAAATTCCAATACAATTCTAGACTGAGACTTTTCTCATGATGCTTTCATGTTCCATTGAGAATAAATCCATCTGTGGTTCTGATATTTTCTGTATTATTATCCAGTTGTCATTGGAATCTTGCCAAAATACTCAGGTCTCAGGGTCGCACGTGGCTGTGGTTTCCAAACCTCGAAGATGGGTTCCATAAGTGCCAATGATCTCCAAGTTCCACACAGGCAGGAAGAAACGCTGCTGATGCTCCGGGTTACCTGGTAAAGCAAGGTGGGCAGGAACATGCCGAAGTGGAGTTCCAGAAAGAAAAAATAAGAAGTTTTTCCTGACTATTTATGGAGTTATTGAAAGTTCCAAACACTTGGATTTCTGAAATGATAACTGTTGTATGATCCAGAGAGATAGCACAGGAGTTAAGTCACGACCTGTTTTTAGTCAACACCAGCATGATTCTGGCTATCACGTTTCCCGTTCAGCACAGAGGGAGGTCACTCCTTGAACACAGAATCAGGAATATCCTGATTGGATGTGACCAAAAAGAACCTAGCCCTTAACTTCATCATCTGTTTTATGTTTTAGTTTTTTAAAGTCATCTTAACAATTTAAAAAATTAAATTGTATTAATTTTGCATCTAAAATAGCATTCCATAAAAACAAATAACTTTCATTTCTTTATTATTGAAGAATGAGTAAACCTTTGAGAATGTCAAGCCTAAATGAAATGTACTTTTTATATATAAATTAATATTCAAAATTATCTAATATTAATTAATGTTACTGAAAATAGGAAGGGTTCCTATAAGTTGTCTAGGATAGGGGTTGTTATGGGTGCTAAGATATACTCTAAAATAATGAACAAAAGTCAAAATATTTTGTTTTTATGAAATACTAAGGACTTAAATTGATCTATTTGAATAAAATAAAATACTGGAATACATTAATATATGGAAAGAAGTGAAAGAAATTAAGTAAGTAGGAGTATATAGGAAGTTGGTTTGGGGGTTGTGGTTTTCCCTCCTCTTTTTGTTTTTTTGGATGTGGGAGATTTTATCTATCTATCTATCTATCTATCTATCTATCTATCTATCTATCTATCTATCTATCTATCTATCTATCTATCTATCTATCTATCTATCTATCTATCTATCTATTTATTTGTTTCTTTTATTTCGGCAGAGCCCTGGCAAGCTATCCGTGTCGTATTTGATATGCCAAATACCAGTAACAATACCAAATACCAGTAACAATGCCAAATACCTCATTCCCATGACCTGATGGAATGGTTTGAGGCTCTTTATGTTCCTGGAGCAAGCAGATGCCCTTGGGCTCTACTAACATGAGACAGGGCATATGGAGATTTTACTGGTGCCCGCTCGAGCAAATCAATGTCGAATGGGAAGACAGTGCCAGTGATCCTTGAAAAAAAATACCAAACATCATGTTTTCAGAAATTCTCATGCATTTGTGCATATTCCATACTAGCAGATATCGATTGAAGCAAACTTAGCTGCCTTTGCTACTAAAAACAAAGTAGTTTGAAATATATATTTTGAGGATGAATATAAATATATAACAGACCAAAAAAATAAATGTCTTTAAAATATGCTTATAAAGTATTATCGGAGAAAATTATAGAAGATAAATTGCTCAATTTAGTAATAAAATGAAATTATTCTCATGAATATTTATTAATATAAATTATAATATAAATTTCTTAATATAAACAGTATTTGTGAACTGTTTCCCTGAAAACTGCAACTTAATTATATCTGAAATTTAATCAGGTCACTTATTTAAAAAGAGATATTTTTAGGACTCCATTAAACTCTAAGCCACAAAAAATTGATTCTGGAGTTTATTTATTCTTCTATGTGTATAGGAAACTATCTAGAAAATATTACTTTAATTAGATCTGTGTATTAGCTTTTCTCTTCCTTTTTGGTGTTGAAATAAATATTTTATATCTAAATAATTTAAAGAAATTTCCCCTGAAGTTTGAATTACTGCTATTTTTCTGTCATTTGTTTCTCTTGGATTAAAAATTTTGTCAGGTCCATTAAGAGTAAAATATCAATAAAGAGATAAGAGGCAGCATAAAGTCATCATGTTCCACAGACTGCACAGATTAGATGCAAATTGGCTTGGGAAGATAAAAAAAATAAGGTTCAGTCTTTGTATGTTATCTTTCCTCAACCAAATATACAAAAAAAAATCTTTCCAAATAATATCAAGTAACTGATAAATTTTATTTTCATTTAGATGAGTTGTCATTAAGGAAATCAATTAAATACCTCATTTATAATTTACTTCCTAGTCATCAAATGATTAGGCAACGTAAAAAGAGTCCATCCAATTTTCTTAAAACAGTACCCTTCAAAACTTGTCCCCTAAATGTTTTGGCAAATCAATCAATATAAGATAGCATCAAAAAATCTATTTCTTGTCCCAGACAACATTATCTTTTCTGAATAGCCAATGAAACTCTGTACATCCAAGTTCTCAAGTATACTGTTCTTACCTTCACACAATTTGGAACATGGTCAAGTTCTTTTTAATTAATTGAATTTCAATTTTTGTTCCAAAAAGAAAGGCAGTAAAATGTAAGTCACCATACTTCCTCAAAGTCACTAAAATGCTCAAATAAGTTGTTTTATTCATAGTAATTACTTGAATCTACTATGTTTTAAATTTATTCCCTACAAATGAGGGTTTCAGCAAACTTCTCCAAGATGTCTTCATAAAATTGTATGATTATTATTACCAGATGAGTATTATTAAAGAGAAGTGTACACGTCCTTTTTTTGTTTGGGGGGCCATACACTGCAAAGCAAAAGGGTGACTCCTGGCTCTGCATTCTCAACTATTGACAGTGCTCAGGGGACCATATGGAATACTGGGAATGAACCTGGGAAGACAGCGTGAAATGCAAGAGCCCTACCCACTCTTCTATTGCTACAAGATCTCGACAATTATCTATCATCTATCTATCTATCTATCTATCTATCTATCTATCTATCTATCTATCTATCTATCTATCTATCTATCTATCTATCTATCTATCTATCTATCTATCTATCTATCTATCTATCTGTCTATCTGTCTGTCTGTCTGTCTGTCTGTCTGTCTGTCTGTCTGTCTGTCTGTCTGTCTGTCTGTCTGTCTGTCTGTCTGTCTGTCTGTCTGTCTATTAGGGTCTCCCAGAGAGGAATCGAAAGAGCTATGCTTGGAATATCACACCTCACTCAAGTGAGAGAAAGAATCCGGAGTTCCGACCTTTGTCGTTATTCCAGAATCAGGGACGCTGTCTCGTTTGCCAAGGCATTGAAAATCAGATGGGCTGGACATGTAAAGCGATTTGGAGACAACCGCTGGACTAGAGCCATTACCGACTGGATCCCACGGGATGTCAAAAGATGATGTGGCCGCCCACCCACAAGATTACAAGATGGTCAGACTTCCTAGTCAAGACCCTGAAGGAACGGTTTGAGGCTCTTCATATTCCTGAATCAACCAGATGCCATTGGGCTACATTGGCCCGTGATAGGGTCCAATGGAAATGTTACTGGCACCTGCTGGAGCAAATCAATAAATAATGGGATTCAAGTGATCCATCTATCTATCTATCTATCTATCTATCTATCTATCTATCTATCTATCTATCTATCTATCTGTCTGTCTATCTGTCTGTCTATCTGTCTATCTGTCTGTCTATCTATCTGTCTGTCTGTCTGTCTCTCTGTCTGTCTGTCTGTCTCTCTATCTGTCTATCTGTCTGTCTGTCTGTCTGTCTATTTATTTGTTTATTTGCTTTTTTGGGGTCACACCTGGCAAAGCACAGGGGTTTCTCCTGGCTCTGCACTCAGGAATTAACTCCTGGCGGTGCTCGGGGTCCATATGGGATGCCGGGGATCAAACCCGGGCTGCACGGGCCAACCGTGTGCAAGGCAAACACCCTATGCACTAGACTATCACTCCGGTTCCTCAGCAATTTCTAATATCAGAAAATAAAATATAAAAACACTGTAATATCTTGAAATGCCTGCGACTGTAAATAACTAGAACTGACAAACTAAATCAAGACTTCTGCTGGCAAACTCCATTTTACTTTTGTTACATTTATACTTCCAGAAAATAAATACTTACTATAAAAAGCTTTGGACTGTAAAGCAAGTGAGAAAAAATGTCCCAAACTAGCAACACTTAGCCTTTTTGATGTGCCATGCACTGTAATAAGTGCAAACTAATTTAATACATTTAAATGTATTAAGTTCTACTTGATTCTATTATCACAATCAGTTTTAACATTTTAAAAACTATGTAAAAAATACATGATGAGAAACAAACCCAGACAAACTCCTTTCAGAATAAATTTAATATGAAATGATAAAATTTATCCACACGACCACTCCACAGATAACAGACTTTGTTTCATTCATTAATCACTTGATCACATGAATCCCAGTTATTCACCGATTTGCTTCAGCGGCGCCAGTAACATTTCCATTGGACCCTATCACGTGCCAATGTAGCCCAATGGCATCTGGTTGATTCTGGAATATGAAGAGCCTCAAACTAAAAATTAAAAGGACAAAGAACCTCCGGCTTCGGGCACATCTCTTTGACTCCAACGTTCTCCCTGCATTAACATACGTCTCAGAGACCTGGACCCTACGAAAGCAGGATGAGAATGCTATTCGGGTCTCCCAGAGAGGAATCGAAAGAGCTATGCTTGGAATATCACGCCTCACTCAAGTGAGAGAAGGAATCGGAGTTCTGACCTCCGTTTCTATTCCAGAATCAGGGACGCTGTCTTGTTTGCCAAGGCATCGGAAATCAGATGGGCTGGACATGTAATGCGATTTGGAGACAACCGCTGGACTAGAGCCGTTACTGACTGGATCCCACGGGATGTCAAAAGATCACATGACCGCCCACCTACAAGATGGTCAGACTTCCTTGTCAAGACCCTGAACGAATGGTTTCATTCATTATTTTTTCTATTTTTTTTTAAAAATTAAATGACAGTGAAATAGACCATTACAAAATTGTTCATAATTGAGTTTCAGTCATATTGTTCCAACACCTCTCAGTCACCAGTGCACATTTCACAGCAGTAATGCTCCCAGTTTCCCTCCCATAACCTCCCCATCTCCCCACTAACCTGAATCTAGGGCAGAAACATATTCTCTCTCTTTGTCTCTTTCTCTCTCTCTCTCTCTCTCTCCCTCCCCTCCCTCCCTCCCTCATTTTGCACTTTGTGGTTTGCAATACAGTCACTGAAGTGTTTTCATGTATATCCCTTACCTACTTTCAATACTCAGTTCTAGTCCAGCATTACCATTTCCAACTATTACTGTCATCTTGTCCCTTCTCCATCTACCTACCCTCAACCCATCACAGACTGGTAGAAGATTCCACCCACTGACAAGCCTTCCTGGCCCCTGATTTCCCTGGCATTGGATATTATTAGCCTCAAACTATTTTAATATACCTAGAATGAATGCAGTCATTCTATAACTGTCCTCCTGCTGACTCTTTTCACTCATCATAATAGTCTCCATGCCCATCCAATTACAGGCAAATTTCATGACTTCATTTTTCCTAACAGCAGTATAGTACTCCATTGTGTAGATAAGTTATTATTTATGATATTTAATCCAGTCATTTGTTCTTGGGTACTCAGTTGTTTCCAGACTCTAGCTATTCTGAATAGTGCTGCAATGAACATAGCAGTTAGGTGGTGTTTCTGCTGTGTTTTTTGGTCCGCAGGGTATATTTCCAGAAGTAGTATCTATCAAAGTGATGGTGAAGTCTTAAAATATAATTGTGTTGCTATTGATGTCCTCCTGAAGACTGTTAACAACTGTTTTAAGTATTTTGCCGGCCACCCCCATTGTATGCATATATATTTAGGAGTGTAATTTCTTTCTGTATGTTTGTTTTGTGTATGGGGTTTGTCATGTCCTATATAGCCACTTCAGTCCTCCTTCTAAATTTGGTTTTGACACTATGAAGTCCTTGAGTTATTGTTTAGTGATGAAGTTGTGTGTCATTCTTTTAAATCTGAATGATATTGTAGCCACATAAAGTATTCTTGGTGAGGCATTCATTCAATTGAGTTTTTTCACTGTATCACACCTCTGTTTTCGGGCTTAGAGGGTTTCATCTGATAAGTCTGCTTTAAATATAAGGAGCATTCTTTTTGTATGTAATTTCCTTCTTTGACCTTGCTGCTTCAGAACTATATGTCTCAGGAGGTCTTGTCAAAGATGAAAATTACACAAGCATTGGACCTGTGTCTAACACATTGCACAAAAAAAAAATCAGACCAATGGATTAAAGATCTCAATATCAGACCTGAATCCATAGAAAATATAGGAAAAACCATCAACGACATTGACGCTAAAGACATCTTCAAAGGTGAAACACCATTAACAAAGAAACTAGAAGAAAAGATAAACATATGGGACTACAAGAAACTAAAAAGCTTCTGCACTTCGAAAGAAACGGTGACCAAGATACAAAGACAATCCACAGAGTGGGAAGGGATATTCACCCAACACCCATCTGACAAGGGGTTAATATCCAGGATATATCAGGCACTGGTAGCCCTTCACAAGAAAAAAACAGCCAACCCCATCAAAAAATGGGGAGAAGAAATGAACAGAAACTTCCAAAATGAAGATATTTGAATGGCCAAAAAGGCATATGTAAAACTGCTCTTCATCTTTAATCATCAGGGGAGATGCAAATCAAAACAACAAGAGGTACCATCTCACACCACAGAGACTGGCACACATCCAAAACAGCAAGAACAACCGGTGCTGGCGTGGATGTGGGGAAAAAGGGACTCTGATCCACTGTTGGTGGGAGTGCCGACTGGTCCAGCCCTTTTGGAAAACAATATGGGCATTCCTCCGAAAACTAAACATTGAGCTCCCATTTGATCCAGCAATAGCACTCCTGGGAATATAACCGAGAGACTGAAAAACACATAGCAGAAACACTATCTGTACTTCTTTATTCATCTCTGCGCTATTTACTATAGCTAGAATCTGGAAACAACCTAAATTCCCAAGAACAGAGGACTGGCTAAAGAAACTGTGGTTCATCTACACTATGGAAAACTATGCAGCTGTCAGAAAAGACAAAATTATGAAATTTACCGTCAAATGGATGGACATGGAGACTATCATGCTGAGTTAGAATAGTCAGAAGGAAAAGGACAGATATAGAATGACTGCTTTCATTAATAGGATATAAATATATACCGGTGTTTTACTAAATGTGGGAAATGGTAATGGCAGATTAAACCTCACCATTCAATATACACAAAGAGACTTAAGTGATAAACTCTAAATATCTGCAGGGCTAGCCACAATGTGTAAAAAAGAAGAGGGAGAGAGATGCAGAGACTGAGAGAGACAGAGAGAGAAAGAGAGGAAACGGCTACCTGCTGTTAAGGCAGCCTGGGGGTGGGTGGGAGGGGGTGGGGTACATTGGTGGTGGAAATGGCACACTGGTGGAGGGATAGGTGCTGGAATACGGTATTACCAAGAACCAATTGTGAACACCTTTGTAATTGTATGTCTCACGGTGGTATAATAAAAAAATTTTAAAAAAAAAAGACAGAGAAGGGAACAGAATGCTAGTAATTATCGAAAGTGCTAATACCAACCTAGGACTAGCATTAAATACAGGCAAAAGATACACATGATAACCTCTAAATGTATGCATTGCAATCCACAATGTGTAAGAGAAGGAAGAAAGAAAGAAGAGAGAGAGAGAGAGAGAGAGAGAAGATAATTAACCTGCCATAGAGGCAGGCTAGGAAGAGGGGAGGGAATTGGGGACATTAATATTGGGAAATGGGCACTGGTGGAGGGATCACTGCATGACCGTAACCCAAATATGGTCATCTTTATAATTGTATACCTCATGGTGGTATAATAAAAATATAAATTTAAAAAAAAGAACTATATCTCTGTCTTTGTCAATCATCCTGATTAGGATATGTCTTGAAGTCTTTTTTAGAGTCTCTTTTAGTTGGTACCATTTGGGCTTCTTGGATCTGGATGCCTGCATCCTCCCTATGAGAACTTTTCAGAAAAGAAATCTTTTATTGTTACCACCTCTTTGGGGTTACCTCCCTATTATTACCTCTCTGTGCTTGACTCTGATGAGTCTTATGTTATTCCTCTTGAAATCATCCCACAGTTCTCTTGTCCCTGCCCTTATGCTCTTTTGAGATCCTTTTACCACCTTCTGTTGTTGCCTGAATGCTTTCTGCAGCAAATCTTCAAGCTCAGCTATTCTGTCTTCAGCTCTAGTCATTCTACCATTGAGGGTACCATTGAGTTTTTTTTCATTTCATCTACTGAAATGTTTTATTAATGACACTTTTTTAGTTTTATTATTTCTGCTGTAATTTCCTCCTGTATTTTATTGGCTGTCCATTCCAGTGTTTCTTCATATCATGAATTTTATTTAATATCCACTCCACTGTTTCTTTGAGCTCATCAAACATCATCATCATTTTTTCTCTGAATTCCTTATCAGAGAGATTTTGTATATTGATATTTCTTATTGAGGCTTCAGGCTCTTTTCTTCATCCACTCTTCATGCTGGTCATCTGCATTGTTTCCTAATGATTCTGTGGTTGTCTGGAGGTGATTCCTTTCAATGCACTATCAGTGCCTCTCCTCACTGCCAGGTAGTGGCACTGGGGGAGCTCAGTAGATGGTGTTATCCTCTTTCCTTACATTCCTCTTTGGAGCTCCTGTGTGACTTGTGTGGGGTCTCTATCTCTGACTCAGGGAATATGTTCTTATGCTTGAACTTTCTGTTACTTTTGAATTAGGGTTGTATTGATTCTTGTGTTCACCATTAGTTTTGTGAATTTCAGGGTATAGTGATTTGAATAGGCTAATGGACTATTTGCCTAATGTGGGTGGGGTAGCTAGGGTAACCTCATCAGACTTCAGGATAGGATGTCAAGATGTGTGTCCAGTACAATATGGAAAGTGAAATTAACTGGGGCCTGTGTGAGTAAGTCTCATAACTGGTCATCACTCTAAAAACACTCTCTGGCGGCGCCCAGCGGGCGGGGGCCCCCCCCCCCGCCCAAAAAAAAAAAAAATAAAAACACTGATCTCTTCTCTCACTTAGGCACTTATCTACACACCTGGGGCTGAAGATGGGCCTGTCCTCATTCATTTATTCTTACCAAGAAATTTCAAATGAATTAATCATGTTCTAAAACAATACAAAAATGACAATATTAATTTTATTATACAAACTGAAAAAATATTTGATAGTGAACATTATTTGTTCACTTCATGAATTGATTGTTGTTATAATTTTATTAAAATATTTTATAAAGTATTTTTTATAAAAGACTAATGTAATGCACATTACACGTACTCTGTTTACACACAGAAAATAATCCCCAAATTACATTTAAAGTAGGGGGAAAAGAAAACTGTCAACTACAAGTATGTCTAATTTTATTTTAAAACAATTTTTCTCCTTAAGAGTCAATCATTGCTAAATTCAAATTTTACAGGTAAGATTACTCATACTTTTTTTCTCTTTCCAGCATTTTTCTTATCCTAAGATCCATGATTTTGTTGGTAGTATCCTCAGTCTCTAATAAGAGTCTCCTACTGCTCTTTGTCACCGCCAGACCCATTATCTGAGCTACGACTGCCTTATGTCCAGAGAAACTCCAGTCTAGTTTCCTGATATGAAGTATTGTGATAGTCTCTGGGAAGCCTAATCATCACAAGTCATAAAACCTTTTGATGCAGCTGTCACTATTCTTTTCTAGAATTGGAAGAGCTCTTTCATCCTCCTTTTACAGGGTCTCTACAGCAATTATTTTCCACATCAAAATCCACAGCTAAATCTTGTCAATTTTCTTCATAGCTTCCACCCTGCAATATTGATGATTTGGTAAATCTTATTGGTTAGGACCTATATTTAACCAAGGTTCTTAGGTAAATGCCATTGAAGTTTTAGAAGCACTTTTTAGATAGGCTTTCTTACTCTACACCTGTAAATAAACCCTTCCATTTCTAGACAATAAACCTCATCCCTTTACTCTATGTAGACCTCTATAGAGGCAAGAAGAGAAAACATTTAGAAACAATTCCTTAAAACGAATTTATTTTCATAATTTTTTGTTGCAAAGAATGTTTTTCTCAGGCAGAGATAATTAAAAGGACTGTGCATATGCATTGCATGCTGGACGCCCAGGTAAAATCCTAGGACTGCATCATATGGTTCTCCAAGCATCACTGGGAGTGATTCAAGAGCCATATGCCAGGGAATCACCACTGAGCATTGCCAGAGGGTATTCCAATAAACATAAAAGCAAAAAACAAAAAAAGTTTTCTCCACATTTTCATAATGAAATTCTATATTTATTTTATTTATTTTGGGGCTTGGGGGACCACATCACAAGGTGCTCAGGGTGTATTCCTGGCACTGCACTCAGGAATCACTCCTGGTGAAGCTTAGGGGATCAAATGGGGGAGCTGGGAATTGAACTAGAACCAGCCATATGCAAAGCAACAACCCGACATACCCACTCTATATCTCCATTCTCAAGCTTTGTTTCTCTTCAAGTTTATTTATAATTAAGTTTTTTCCCTGTTTAAATCTTTTTTTTTTGTTATGGTTTCTACTACTCATGGTTAATATATGGTTATTTTGTTACAGTCATTACTTATATATAACAATTATTGTGTGATAAACATTAAATAAGCAATCATATATTCACATATATATATACCAGTCCTTATTCATATCTCAAATTTGATATTTTAATTCTGCTTGCTTAATAGGTACATATACTAAAGACTATATTTATAGATCATGTTTAATGTATTTAAATTTTACTTGATTAATAAGTGCCTTTGTTAAAGATTATAGTGAAGACTATTTTCATTAAGAAATCTCAGTTTGTATTATTCTTATGAATATTTTGCAATTTGGTAATATGTAATTTTTATCTTTTAATTTCTCTAAGGCTCTTTTCAATTGATTTAAGGGTGATATTTTCATTGTACAATATTAATAGTATCAAACTTTTACTTTTCTTGATAAACTTCTCATTAAATTTAAGCTGTCAGTATCCTATTATTTAGGTATACTGTAAATACCAGTTTGCTGCGGGACTCCTCTAAGAGCCTCTGCATCTGCCCTGGATTGCCTCCTGCAGGTCACTTTCATAGATAGGGGCGTAGTCTAAACGTGGCAGTTTATCTGACCATGTATTCTGTACTGGCTGGTATAAATATTCTCTCATACTACCACAATCATCGTGGAACTAGCTAGATCTTACCAACATATTTGCCTAGCCACGTTGGATCTCTAAGTAATTAGACCAGAGAGAAATCCTGTTTGCCTCCAAGCAAGCAAGCATGGATCCCTGATAACTAAAAGACAACTAAAATACAAAACTACCGTGAAAAGATGAGACTCTTGTGAAGGCTTGAAGAAATATTTAACTGGCATTAGTATTAGTCTTTGGAGTCAAAGAGATGTGCACGGAGTCAGAGGTTCTTTGTCCTTTTAGCTATTTCTTCGATGCCTTTGAAGGCATTCCATGCCGCTCTCTTCCTCCTGCGCAGCTCAGGTTTTAGGGCGTTCATCATGTTGATTTCTCGACCTAGGTACACATAACTGCTGCATTCAGAGATGTTTGTTCCATTGAGAGTGAATGGGGCCTCAGGAACTAGTTCATTCTTCATGAACGTTGTTTTCTTTTAGATTCAGCTGTAGACCTATCTTTCCACATTCTTGGTCAAAGTCAGCCAACATTTGTGCCGTTTGGCTAATGTTTGGTGTTATTAGAACGATGTCATCAGCGAAGCGGAGGTGGTGTAGTTGCCGACCATCTATCTTCACTCCCATTCCTTCCCATTCTAATTGTTACATGATGTTCCCGAGCATGGCGCTGAAGAGTGTTGGTGAAATGGTATCACCCTGTCGAACCCCTCTTTTCACATTAATGATCACTTCTTTGTAGAATGGTGAGATCCTAGTGGTGAATCCGTAATACAGCTCATGAAGGAATGTGATGAATTGGGTTTGAACACCCTGTTTGGCTAGGGCTTCGATGACTGCATCAGTCTCCACAGAATCAAAGGCTTTCTGTAAATCAATGAACATGAACAGAGCGGCATCTTGTACTCCCTACAAACCTCGATGAGCTTGGTTACTGTGTGGATATGGTCGATTGTGCTGAATCCTTTCAGGAAGCCTGCTTGCTCGCATGGTTGTCCTTCATCTAGTGTTCTGCTAATCCTGTTCAGGATGACTCGTGTAAACAGCTTGTAGATGACGAACAGCAGGCAGATGGGGCGATAGTTGCCAATGTCGTGAATGTCTCCCTTCTTGAACCGTAGAACTGTCCTGCTGGTTTTCCATTGGGAGGGCACCTTGCATTCGGACAGGTAGCGTATGAAGAGCCAAGCTAGTGTATTGATGAGTACCGATGGCAGATTCTTCAGGTATTCGGGTCTGACTTTGTCTGGGCCTGGTGCTGTTCCCTTCTTTAACGACAAAATGGTATGTCGGATTTCAGAAGGGAGAACATTGGCAATCACATATCCATCCTGTGGAATTTGGTATGTGGGCAGGTGGATGTGGCTATCAAAGAGATCTGAGAAGTCCTGGATAATCTTCTCCATTGCTTTTCTGGAAGATGTGATAGATCCATCAGGCGCGGAGGGCAGTCATCTTGGTCTTATAGTTGGTGAAGGACAGGGAGGGCAGTGCGAATGCTTTTCCCGGCTTCTGCTGCATCTTCCAGTATTTCTGGTCTTCTGTCTTTGAGGTCTTCTTTTATCGCTTCTCTGCACCGTTTAGCAAGCTTGGACGTTAGCATTTGGTCTCCTGAGGCTTGCGCCTTGCCATGTTGGCGAATCTAGAGAGTTTCTGAAGACAGGCGTTCTTTTGTGTCTTTCTCTCTCTCAGCATTCTTCGCACAATCATGGAGGTGCTGAACCAGTCAGTTGTATTCTTCATCGATGTCGCCAATGATGGTATCTTCCCATGTTGCTGCAATGGTGCCAAAGAGTTCCCAGTTGGTGGTCGTTCTGGGAGTTCTCTTCTTTAACTTTGCAGCCTTTTCTCCCCATTGCGGGAAGTAGAATTTTTGCACGAAGGAGAAGGTGGTCCGATAATGTTTGGAATTTGGGGACGACAGCTACATTGGTCAGACAAAACCATCGATTGAAGATGATGTGGTCAATTTAATTGTGGAACTGTCCGCCAGGAGATTCCCATGTCCAACGTTTCGCTTCAGCTTTCTGGAACTGTGAGTTCCCATGAATGGTCTTGGTGGACATGATGAACTCAGATAGTCTCTCACCCTGTTCGCTCCATTCTCGGCCATGGGTCCCAATGTGGAGTTCTTCAGCTGCTCTTCTTGGTCCTATCTTGGCATTAAAATCACCGACTATGATCTTGTAGAAGGTGTGATCTTTTTATAGAACTCCTCCAATTCCATGTAGAATTTCTCAATTTCATCTTCTTTGTATGTGGATGTTGGTACGTAGACAATGAAGATAGAAATTGCTGGCAGTGGGCCACATCTCTTCAAGTGTAATCATCCTATTCGGTTTGTTAGGCATTCAAATGAGTCAATGTTGACAGCCATGTTCGTGTTGACAAGGACACCAATGCCACCAACGCCTCTTTCGCCGCATGTTCCAAGGAACAATTCTTCTCCAGTGTCAAATACAGCATGATGCAACTGACACCTCCTTGTCTCGGTCAGACCAATGCTGTCATACTTGATCTTTTGCGCTTGCAGCATCAGATCCTCAATATTTGCTTCCGATGCCACCGTATGTGCATTGAAAGTACAGACAGTCATTTTAGTCCTTCTTAGTTTTGGCAGCCTAGGATGGCCATGAAATTTTATCAGGCACTGCTTTCGTTTGCCTTTCTTACTGCTTCCATATTAAGGGGCTCTTTCAGGGTCAGGAAAATAAAGATTTCTGTTACTGGATTTGGCATATCGAACACGCATCGGACAGCTTGCCAGGCTCTGCCATGCGGGCGCTATATTCTCATTACTTTGTGGGGCTCTCTCTGAGGGGTGGGTAGAATATTTATGGTAATTTGGAGGTAAAATGCGCGGCCGTGCAGCAGCCGAGTGCAATGGGGAAAGCTGGTTTCTGCTCTGCTGGGTGTACCTCTATCTGAGGCTCAAGCATTCCTGGGCTTGAAATACTCTCCTCTGAAGGATGGGTCTTTGCGTGGTGGGTCCTTGTACGCTGAGTTTCTGACAAGCCGGACTGGAGACTGGATTAATCTGTGGGCTGGAGACTGGATTAATCTACTAGGTGGAGATCTTACCTGCTGCAGAGTGTGGATTGTGAAGATCGCTGTCAGCAAGGTGTGGGGATTTCTCTGGCTCCTCCAAGGCTCCATCGGGATGGTGGACTCGGTCGGAAGTTGCTCTCATGGTCCATGGAATGCAGGGGGTTCAACGGGAAAGCTGTAGCCCAATGGCATCAACCAGATGCCATTGGGCTACATTGGCACGTGATAGGGTCCAATGGAAATGTTACTGGCACCCTCTCGAGCAAATCAATGAATAACGGGATTCAAGTGATCAAGTATTAGTCTTTGGTACAGAGGCATGCTGTCTCAAAAACCCCCTTTCTCTACCCTATAAAGGCATTTCTAGGCAGATATTGGCTCAAAACATTAGCATAGGGGACTGGAGCCATAGCCCAGCGGGTAGGGAGTTTGCCTTTGCACGCGGCCGGCCCATGCTGGCCCGGGTTCGATCCCCGGCATCGCATATGTTCCTCTGAGCACCGCCAAGAGTTATTCCTGAGTGCAGAGCCAGGAGAAACCCTTTGAGTATTGCTGGGTGTGACCCCAAAAAGCAAAAAAAAAAAACACATTAGCATATAATAGGGCCTAGGGAGAAATTACCTAAGGGCATTTGACCCTTCCTGCTTCCCATAATAGTGGGAGGTCTGAGTTGCAGAGGTATAAAACCAGCCTGCTTCCTCTCTCTCACTCTCTTTTGGGCTCTCTTTGTGGGCCTGCACTCTTCTTGGGAGTCTTGTCTTTGTCTCTTTACAGGGCCTTAACACGTGGTGGCCGCCATCTTGGCCTACACATGGCTGGGGTTCTAGCCGTGAGTCCTAAGCACAGCGCTTTTTCCTATTGTTGATTTGTATGAATGAACCTGTGATTAGTAAAGCCTTTAAAGACTGCATCGGATTCCTGAGTCTTCATCCATTCTCCACCGGCTTCGGAGGTAGAAGGTAACTCGCTTCCCGGCACTGTTGGGGACCCCAGCAGCGCCCCCGACACCAGTTGTGGGTTTTATTTAATCAAATTTGATATTTGACAACTTTCTTTATGAGATTTAAGGCCATTTGCATTAATTACCAAAGGAGAAAAAATTAACATATTCTGACAGATTGGGGTTTTTTCTTTGCTTTCTTATTTTAATATTTAAATATTTTCCTTGTTTTCTTCTTTTAGTTTGAAAATGGGAAATAACATCAACTGAAATTGTGTATTGAAATACGATTAAACATGTTCCATTTTCAAATTTCTTACTTGAATCTTTGCTCTCTAATTATCAACATAAATAATCAAAGCTACTAATCAACACCTGCTATAGAATAAAACTAGCTTTTTAAATTTCAAATTACCTTCTGATTTCATTATACCATTGAACATTTTAGTAAATATTATTGCTTGAATTTATCTTCATCCAACTATTAAAAACTAAAATGATAATAATTGTGTGCTATTTTGTATTTTGTCTTGGGGAGAGCACATCAGGCAGTGCTTAGAGGCTATTCCCAGCTTTGTGCTCAGAAGTTGCTCCAAGCAGTTCTTGGGGAATTGCTATTATTGAGTTAGCACCTATTTTATGCAATTCATGTGCTCTAGTCTATTAATACATATGATGGATCTCTTTAAGTTGCTTCATTTATTTTTTGCTTTTTTTTTTTTTTTTTGCTTTAGGGCCACACCTAGCAGTGCTCAGAATTTATTCTCATTTTGTGTTATGGGGGTCATTCCCTGAGTTACTCGGGAACAATGTGGTGCCAGGGAATAATCACTTACTTCTTACATGCAAGGTATTCATTTAGTCCTTCCTTTGATCAATATCTCAAGAAAATAGTTATATTTTAGATACTAAAAAAGAAGCATCGGTTAATACAAATCAACATATTAGCCAAATTATTATGTAACAAAATCAGAAACTTGGTGAGAGAAAACATTCATGATTATTGTAGAAAAAAATGAAATTCTGGAAAACATAGGCTACATCCACATGTCAATGAAAGGCCAATAAATAAAGAAACATCAATGTTAGAATAGCATTTATAGATTTGAATGCCAATGCAAAGGAAACAAGTTGAAAATATAAAGTAGTGGAGCATGAGGAAAAATCAACTTCTGCAGTTCAAAAGAAGAACTTGTAAGGCTAAGTTAACTTATTAACTCCTGTATATACATAACATCATTTTATTTATTGAGGTGGGCTGGGGTTATTGAACCACTTATTACAGTGATCAAGGGCTATTCCTGGATCTGTGATAAGGAGTGATCGTTGTTGATGCTCAGGAACCTTATGCCTTGTATACAGCCATCCCATTTGTTGTGTCTCCACATAATTCCCTGAGCATTAACAATGCAGCACTAGGGCTCCTTGAGCACTTAAAGTGGAATGGATAAACCCCAACACCTCAGGACCTACACTGTCGCATCCTTTGGGTTCTCACAGTAAACTGCCCTTTAGGTTGGTTGGAATGGCAGTGTGGGATACTCACTTTCTTACACTGGCAAATATTTTATTTTATTTTATTGCTTTTTGGGGTCACACCCAGCGATGCTCTGGGTTTCTCCTGGCTCTGCACTCAGGAATTACTCCTGGCAGTGTTCGGGGACTATATGGTCCCTGGCGTATATTTTATAAATATTGATGCATTTTGTTGCTTTTTTGTCTGACTTTGTGCTTACTTACCTTGAGCACATGTCTCCCCTCTAGAATCAGAGCAGAAGCAATGGTGACTATATATCCTTGACTTCCCTCATTTCCTGCCTATTTGTTTCAGAATTCTCCAAACAGATGTTCAGTCTGAAAATGACCATATGCAATTATACAATTCTTTTGATTATTTAGGTGATTTAAAAAAGAGGCGAGAATATAAATTCTGACTGCACCTAGAATGGACACTAATGTCCACACTCCTTCTTCTCTAATGAAACACCCTATTGGAATGTAAACTCCTGATTTGGTTCCTTTCCCGTGCTTTGGACAGTGTTAGCTGTACTTCTGGCTAATGACATTTCTGATACTATTACCCACCTTTTAGGAAAGATCCTCCATCTGCTTCTTTCTGCTTGGAGTCTCTAGTATAAAAAATTCATGGCATACTACTGGTTCTGTATAAGTTATCTTTAGAGAAGGGGATTCCCTAATATTGCCTCCAGCTTCTACTTTTGTTGTCATGCCAGATTTTTCCAAATTCTTTTCAAAATAGTGATAATAAAGAGGAACTGCTAATTAATTTTCATAGACTTAACTTTGATCATGGAGGTTCTAAGTGCTTTCTAACAGAAATTTCTTGCTTAATTATTAAAGGAACGGTTGCTGAAGCAGTAATGAGAAAAAATAATTATGTTTTTACACCTCAAACTAGCTCGCGACCCCACCCCCATCTTTTCCTGGCTTCTTACAGGTAAAGCTTCTGACAAGAAAGTTAGTTCCTGGGTTTAATTCATCATGCAAAGCCTAGAGGCTGAATAGTGTCTCAAAAAATGTTTAAATCCCTTACGATTAAATTAAGGCTTGGGAAGAGGGATACCACATTCAGTAGTGTTTAAAGCTTACTCTCAGACTCTGCACTCAGCATCATTCCTTGAACGTGCTTGGGTACTATATGTGGTGCTAGGGGCTGAATCAAGGTCAGTCACTTGCAAAGCAAGCACTTTAACCCCTACACTATTACTCTGTTCCTAAATTAATTGTTTTCTTTTCACATGAAGCAATCAACTAAAATTAGATGGAGAGGCCCTGCATTCCATCACAAATGTTATGAGAGAATGGTAATAAGATAAGACAGGGACTGAGGTGAAGTACCCACAAACCACAGAATAGTTAAAACCACCAGATCTTAGATAGCTAAAGAGCAAAGAGAATTTGCAATCTCCTTGGTGAATAGAGCATTCAGAGTGCATAGGTCCTTGCTGGTCCTTTTGATTTCTGACTTCTAGAACAGCAATGATATATTTCTATCGCTTTAAGATACCCAGAGTTTAGTATTTGGTCACAGACCCAAGCAATTAACAGACAAAAATGCATTTCTTTGTGCAAATTTTCATGAAAGTAGGTAAGAAACAAGGCTGTTTAACTAAACTAAGCTACCAAATATTCCCTTAGATAAACTACTTGAACAAATAACTCTGAATCAGAGTACAGAGTGACAACTAACATTGACTGCTTGTTCCATAGGTGCAGGTATTTTATGCTTTTTACATGAATAGTTCTTTTCTTCATGAAAGAAAAATTGGAGGTTTATAGAACTTGAACAACTTACTGAGATCACAAGACAAGTGGTAAGTCGTAGAATTGGAATTAAAACCAAGGACTTTTGAATATGAAATTCAAAATCTTAGTGACTGAAAGGCATTATGCTGCTTTTAATTTGCCACTGAGAATGATTAGTTGTTTATGTACCTCTCTCTCTCCCTATTTAAAATGTTATTCTCTTTTTTTAATTAAGAAGTTGAAAAGATGCCTTGCAGTAAAATTCACTTAAATTTTACCTAAATTCACATTGTGTCAACACAAATTTGAATGCTCCACTGCTACCTGGGATCTCCACTGTTGGTATTTAAATACTTCATTTGTAACCACATGAAACCACATGCCATTTGCTAAGACTCCTCACTCTTATATCAGTTAATTCTTTGGTAAAGGCTTTCCTCTGTACTTTCTCTGCTTCTTTCTCATAAGCCATAATTTATTTAGTATCTATTGTGGTGTTTGGGGGGACTGAGAGTACACCTGACCGTGCTCAGGCATACTCCTGGTTTTGTACTCAGTGATCACTCCTGCAAGGGCTCTGGGATCCATATGTAGTACCAGGAATGAAAACAAGAGTAGTCACTTGCAAGACACTTGCCTCCCATTTCCATTCTCTCTGTAATTCTTACATAATTGTTTTTAGAAGGCTATTGCCTGAAACAAACAAAAAATTTAATAAAAGGGGGTTTCCTGTTCATAATTACACTATGACAAACTATTCAAAAGAAACTGTTCCAGGCAAACACACATGTATAGTTATTCTAGTTACCTAATGAGTGACTTTACTTCTGTTTTCCCCTTAGAAATTCTGTGTCCTAGAGAACAAGGACCAATTTTCTGCTCTAGACTCTGCCCAGTATCTAACACAATGTGTGGCACTGAGTAAATACCCAATAATTGTTTGATGAATAAATAAATCATCTTTGTAAAAGAGTTGTTGAGTTACTTTATGCAGTGGAGAAAGGCATGGCTGATATTCTTCAAGTTTAAGATAATTTTTTAAGATTCATACATAAATATCTGAAAGAATATTGAAATCATGCAATGGTTTAAATTGTCTAAAAAGTAAGCTGTTCCACGACACAACAAACACATCCAAGTCCAATTTGAACATTTTCATTTAAACTATTTTAATGAAATAAAGCAGGTGCTTATTTGCTTGGGCATAGCACAGCATAAGCACTTGTTAGGGCAAGTCTGATTTTTATCAAATCCAATTGGATTTGTTCCTAGAGCCACAGGCTGAGTCACCTCTGATATGTAACCCAATTTATTACAGCACTATTCACCAAGAACCCTGTAGCTCAAAATTCTGTTAAACATCAAAACACATTTTTCACTTTTAGAACAAAAAATATTGAAATGTTTAAAAGCCCATGAAAATTATCTCTAATCTGTGATCCTGCTAGAAGTGCTACAGCTACTACATAATTCCTAGTAAATTTATACATAATTTTATGACACTTGTCTGTAACAGCTACTATTGCTGTAATATACTTACTGTATAATTTTGCCAAGTTAAGAAGAATTATTCCAGTGTTAAAATATTAATAGATAATATCCAAATTTTATTGCATAATAATTCACAATGTTATTATTAAACTATAACCAAGGAACAGAAATAGAATCAACTTATTTCCTATAAACTTGAACATTTTAGACTTCTGTACTATCTTAGCTACTTAAAGGTATAATAAGCACCATACAACTAGATGTAAAGATTCGTACTGACTTCTAATTAGGCAATTAATAAGAATGAAGTGCCAATGTGCACCTTTCCTGAGAAAATATGATAAGGGTGACACAAAATATCTGGCTGGCATCCTACAGTCTCATTATCAGGTCCAGAAAAATCTTAGCTGAATTGAAGCATAAAAACAATTTATCACATCACCAGTTGAAACAGGATGTTCCCACTCATCCAAAGTCTACTCACTGTACATTTGACTTTCCCTCCTAAGAGTCTTAGAAATCATTTTTGGTCAGATAACTAGTTATCCAAAAATATGCAGACAAGCACAATGCAGGCAAGGTAGATACGTGTGCTGATTTAGCTCCAGTTTGCCACAGTTAGAGTGCTCAAACTCTAAAGGAATAGAATGATAAGAAATAAATAGCCAGAGCGATAGCACACTGGGTAGGGCACTTGCCTTGCCCGCAGCCTACCTGGGTTTGAGCCCCAGCATCTCATATGGTCCCCCGAGCACCGCCAGGAGTAATTCCTCAGTGCAGAGCCAGGAGTAACCCCTGATCATTGCCAAGTGTGACCAAAAAAAAAAAAAAAAGAAAGAAAGAAAGAAAGAAGCTAGATGAATTCAAACTTAGTTTATACTTAGATCCAAGGAATGAAAATTCATAACCGAAGATTACTTCCTATATGTTTTTGGTGCTCTAAAAGTTTCTTTGACAGATACTGAGAGTGAAATTATTATGTGTCTCTCCTAACATTTAACATTTAAAGTATCTGTATCACATGTTTTGTGAACTGCTCACCACAAAAGCCTGTCTATATGTTTTGAGAATTTTCAAGCAACTTACATCTATGGTGAACACTTTACTTAATACTAATAGAACCAAATTTTGTTAGAAATTAAATGTTGAAACAAAAGGAAGTAGAATCAAAACACTTTAGTCTTTAGTTAAAAGGCTTTCTGAAGATTGATCAATGGAAAGATATTCAAGTATGGAAATCAATCCAGCTGTCAGGAAAGTTTCACCCTTGTCCTTTAGAAAAGGTTAATAAGAATTTATTATTAATGGGCCTGAACTTCTGGTTCCAAATGAAATGTGAGTAATAGTAGTAAGTCAGGTACATCATTTGAGAAGTAATGGAAAGAAGGTTATTTCCAGACCAGTAAGTGGCTATTACCTCATCCTAATACAACACAAATATAGGAAAGTCCTTCCTCTTCAGATATAAGACAGTCAAATTAGAGTTTCCAAAAAATAGTTCTGAAGCTCTTTGCTTCTTTGAATTATCAGTGGGAAATTAGATTCCTAGAGAGCAACAGACATACAACCCAAACTCTACCATGATGTAGCCACTGACAAGCCATAGTCAGATGATGGATCAAAAGACAATTCATTTTACTTTTTGCTTACAAATTACACTTTTCTAAATATTATTTAGCAGTAATAAGGATTTAGATAATAAAAGTAATTTATTTTCCTGATTTCTAATCTTATATTATTGTATTACTGTCCAAATCATGTCATTTTGCTACTCCAATACTACTCAGTCATCAAATATAATGTGAGAGTCTGTGGAAAATAAATTAAATACCTGTTATACTGCTATTCATCCCTTTATAGAAGGCAATCAATATAGTGGGTGATATAAATGATTCTAGATCAAGAATCTGTGTGACAAATATGAATTTTTTTTTTTTGCTTTTTTGGGTCACACCCGGCGATGCTCAGGGGTTACTCCTGGCTCTTTGCCCAGGAATTACTCCTGGCGGTGCTCGGGGGACCATATGGGATGCCGGGGATCGAACCCGGGCCAGCACAGGCCGCCCGCATGCAAGGCAAATGCCCTACCCGCTGGGCTATCTCTCCGGCCCTGAAAAAATATGAATTTTATCTCTTCTTTCTGACTATGCTTTCATAGAATTATTTATCAATATTGAAACAGAAGGCCAAAATACTCCAGGAGAGTTTCTGGAAGTTAGAAATTATGCAGTATGCTATTTTATACTTGTAAGCATCTTGTACTTAAAGAATTAACACCTACAAATATAATATTACATTCTTCCCCACTGAGCATTGTTATTACTAAAAGGAAGTCATATATAGAAAACAGATTTTCTTAAATTAAAAATAAAACTTTTCCTTAGGACAGAGAGCATGAGTAATTCATTTATTTTAACTTGCTTCCCCAGAAAGTCAGTAAAGAATAAAAGTAGGAAAGCATATTAAATAATAGCAATACCAATCTTTTGCACTTGAAACACATAACAACTTCAGGAAATAGTTACATAAAACTTTTAAATGAAGGGAAGGGAGTGGAAGGTTACCAGGAAGGAAAACTTCTTTAAATACCTTTTATATCATGTAACAAATTTCAGAAATTTTTGATTGATCAGAAAGTTAAATAAGTATATATAAAATTTATTTTTATGTTTATACCAAATCAGATAGTAGGAGACTTGAAGTATTGACTTCTCCGGTTCTCTAAATTAGCAATGTAATTCCACCTCAATTTCCAAATTCACATGTACCTTATAAAACATATGATAAAACAGGACTTAACCATGCTTTACTGCTGGTCAGATTTTGTACTGCTGCATAAGAAATGTCTAGTGCAAGAAAATAAATAAAAGTAGAATAGTTTGCCAAGTTCTTCAAAGCAAGTTGTTGAAAAGTACTGCCTGTCTTCTTCTCTCTGAAGGCACTGGAGATATTTACATGCCAAAAATCATTCAGGATTGCTTGCAGGTTGCCTTTTCATGCAACTCATAGATTGAAAGCCCTTTCTTATTTGCCCTTCAGAGGTATGTTACTCTTTATAGTCATCATTCAGAATCCTTAGTTTACTGTTCACTTTCTTTTTCCTTTGAATTCAGCAAATGAAGATCTCTCCAACTTAATGTTCATAACAAAATCACCTCTGCAAAGTTCATAGTAACATAACATATAACATGTCAAAGAGTCTAGAGATTAGGTATTTTTTATATTTTTGGGTAGCCATTATTCTTGCGATCACATTTTAACTGACCAGCATTTCTCTTTATCTCATTCTTTCACATTTTACTCAATTTTGATATCATGGAACTTTACTGTCACCTCCCTTTTGCCAAGTCTTCTTCATTTTTTCTCTTCTGTATTTACTACCTTCAAACTTCCAATGTTCTCATCCTTAGTTCATTTTTCCCAGTTGATGATCCTATTTCAAACCTTGCCTGACAGCAGATTCTCTTTTGACATCTAACTTGTGTCTTGACAAAAGCAGAAAAACAGCAGTTCTCACCTATATGTCCTGAGAAGAAAGATAAGTTGAGGGGACTAGTAGGTGCTCAATTTCATGCCCTGATAGAAGCCTGTGAAACACCAGCAACAA
This sequence comes from Cryptotis parvus, assembly GCA_021461705.1. NCBI lineage: Eukaryota > Metazoa > Chordata > Mammalia > Eulipotyphla > Soricidae > Cryptotis > Cryptotis parvus. Next base: position 29,598 of record JAJIBD010011765.1, read on the forward strand.
ACTGAAAATCATGAAGAACAAGCAAGAGGACACAGGTCACAAAGTTCCAAATGCAGACCCCGGTACTTGCAGTACTTCTGGGTGTGGCCTTTCAGGTGCTGGAAGTAAGGGTCCCTGTAGTAGCAAGGACTGAACTGAACTGGAGGCTTTGCATATGCAGACACTGAAAGTGACTACACAGTTTGAGGCATGTCGTATTGTTTGTTCACTGGACTAAAAGCAAGTAAAATTGGCATTATGTATGGTTAAAAAAAAGACTTTTAGGAAGAAATATTTATTAGGAAAGACCCTAAAATTATCCATTTATGCTAAAAACAAAACACAATTTAATGAATATCTGAAGCTTTGTATGTAAATAAATAGATTAAAGACCTACACACTTTCCCAGTCAAGTTACATATATAT
>JAJIBD010011766.1:0-39034 GCA_021461705.1 Cryptotis parvus
TTTTTTTATTTTTTAACATTTTATTATACCACCGTGAGATATACAATTACAACGTTGTTCACGCTTTGGGGGTTTCCGGTCACACAGTGTTCCAGCACCCCGCCCTCCACCAGTGCCCCTCAACCACCACCCATGTCCCCAATTCCCTCCCCCTCCCACATCCTGCCTAAATGGCAGGTTCTTTATCTCCTCTCTCTCTCTCCCTCTCTCTCTCTCCTTCTTCCCCCACACATTGTGGGTTGCACTACGTACACTTAGAAGCCATCATTTGCATTTTTTGTCTGTATTTAATGCTCAGTTCTATGTTGGTATCAGACCTTTTAGACATTTATTCACACATGTTCCCTTCTCTATCTAACCAAACCTCTGACTCCCACGCGCTTGTGGTAATTTCCACTTTTGGTAAGATCACCTGGTATATTTATGTCATGCAAATAAATGCAGTCATTCTATGTCTCTCTCTTTCCTTCTGACTAATTTCACTCAACATGATTCCTTCCATGTCCATCCATTTATAGGAAAATTTCATAACTTCATTTTTTCTGACAGCTGCATAGTATTCCATTGTGTAGATGTACCACAGTTTCTTTATCCAGTCATCAGTTCTCGGGCATACTGGTTGTTTCCAGGTTCTGGCTATTGTGAATAGTGCTGCTATGAAAATAAAAGTGCGGATTGTGTTTCCGCTGTGTGTTTTTTGGCTTCCCAGGGTATATTCCCAGGAGTGGTATGGCTGGGTCAAAGGGGAGCCCAATTTCTAGTCTTTTGGAGGAATGTCCATATTGTTTTCCAGAAAGGTTGTACAAGTCGACATTCCCACCAACAGTGTATGAGAGTCCCCTTTTCCCCACATCCACGCCAGCACTTGTTGCTTTTACCCTTTTGGATATGGGCCATTCTCTGTGGTGTGAGGTGATATCTCATTGTTGTTTTGATTTGCATCTCTCTGATGATTAGTGATGATGAGCATTTTTTTCATATGCCTTTTGGCCATTCGGATTTCTTCCTTGTCAAAGTTTCTGTTCATCTCTTCTCCCCATTTTCTAATGGGGTTGGCTGTTTTTTTTCTTATATAGCTGTACCAGTGCCTGATATATCCTGGATATTAACCCCTTATCAGATGGGTATTGGGTGAATATTCTTTCCCATTCTGTGGACTGTCTTTCTATCTTGGTCACTGTTTCTTTCGAGGTGCAGAAGCTCTTCAGTTTCATGTAGTCCCATATATTTATATTTTCTTCTAGTTGCTTTGTTAATGGTGTTTCACCTTTGAAGATGTCTTTAGCTTCAATGTCGTGGAGGGATTTTCCTATATTTTCTTCAACGTACTTTATGGAATCAGGTCTGATATTGAGATCTTTAATCCATTTTGATCTGATTTTTTGTGCAAGGTGTTAGACACAGGTCCAAATTCATTTTTTTTACATGTAGCTGTCCAGTTTTCCCAGCACCACTTGTTAAAGAGGCTTTCCTTACTCCAGTTTGGACTCTTTGCACCTTTATCAAAGATTAACTGATCATATCTTTGAGGGTGGGTGTCAGGATACTCAACTCTATTCCATAGGTCCACAGGTCTGTTTTTATTCCAGTACCACGCTGTTTTAATTACTGCTGCTTTGTAGTACAGTTTGAGGTTGGGAAAGGTGATGCCTCCCATCTTCTTCTTCCCAAGGATTGCTTTAGCTATCCGGGGGGGGTTTATTATTCCATACGAATTTCAGGAGTGTTTGGTCAATTTCTTTAAAGAATGTCATGGGAATCCTTATAGGAACCGCATTGAATCTGTACAAAGCTCTAGGGAGTATTACCATCTTGACAATGTTAATTCTCCCCATCCATGAGCAGGGAATGTGTTTCCATTTCCTCGTGTCCTCTTTTATTTCTTGAAGCAGTGTCTTGTAGTTCTCTTTGTATAGGTCCTTTACACACTTGGTTAAGCTGATTCCTAGGTATTTGATTTTCTGTGGCACAATTGTGAATGGAATCGATTTCTTAATATCCCTTTCTTCTCTTTCGTTATTTGTGTATAGGAAAGCCACCGACTTTTTGGGTATTGATTTTGTACCCTGCCACTCTACTATACATATCTATTGTTTCTAAGAGTTTTTGGTCCGAGAGTTTAGGGTTCTCTAGGTATAATATCATGTCATCTGCAAATAATGATAGCTTGATTTCTTCCTTGCCTATCTGGGTGCCCTTAATGTCCTTTTTCTTCTCTGATTGCTATGGCGAGTACCTCCAGTACTATATTGAATAAAAGAGGTGAGAGAGGGCAACCTTGTCGTGTTCCTGATCTTAAGGGGAAGGCTTTCAATTTTTCCCCATTGAGAATGATACTCGCTGTGGGCTTTTGGTAGATGGCTTTGACTATCTTGAGGGAAGCTTCCTTCAATTCCCATTTTCTGGAGGGTTTTAATCATGAATGGGTGCTGGATCTTGTCAAATGCTTTTTCTGCATCTATCGATAGGACCATATGGTTTTTTATTTTTTCTCTTATTGATGTGATGTATTATGTTGATTGATTTGTGAATGTTGAACCATCCTTGCATTCCCGGGATGAATCCTACTTGGTCATGATGTATGATCTTTTTGATGAGTCTTTGGATTCTGTTTGCTAGTATTTTGTTGAAGATCTTAGCATCTGTGTTCATCAAGGAGATTGGTCTGTAATTTTCCTTCTTTGTATTGTCTCTCCCTGCTTTGGGTATCAGGGTGATATGCGCCTCGTAAAAGCTGTTTGGGAGTGTTTCTGTTTCTTCTATTTCCTGGAAGAGCTTGAACAGGACTGGCAGTAGGTCCTCCTTAAAGGTTTGGTAGAATTCGCCAGTGAACCCATCTGGACCTGGGCTTTTGTGTTTGGGCAGACTTTTTAATTACTGTTTCAATTTCCTCGATGGTGATAGGCTTATTTAGGTATTGGAGGTCTTCTTGTTTCAATCGTGGGAGGTTATAGGACTTCAGGAATTTATCCATTTCTTCTAGGTTCTCATGTTTTGTGGCATACAGGTTCTCAAAATAACTCTCTGATGATCTTTTTGGATTTCTGTTTTTTTCTGTTGTGATGTCACCATTTTCATTTCTGATTCTGTTTATTTGGGTTCTCTCTTTCCCTGTCCTTACAAGTCTTGCCAGTGGCTTGTCGATCTTGTTTAATTTTTCAAAAAAACCAGCTCTTGGTTTCATTAATCTTTTGGATTTTTTTTTTTGTTTCCAGCTCATTGATTTCCTCCCCTAAGTTTCACTATTTCCTTCCTTCTGCCTGGGTTGGGCTTCCCTTGTTGGTCTTTTTTCTAATATTTTCAGCTGTGAGGTCAGGTTATTTATATGGGCCCTTTCTTCTTTCCTGATGAATGCTTGCAGAGCTATGAACTTTCCTCTTAACACAGCTTTTTGCTGTGTCCCCACAAGTTCTGATAGTTGGTATCTTCATTGTCATTTGTTTCTAAGAATCTTTGGATTTCCTGTTTGATTTCTTCTATGACCCATTTGTTGTTCAGCAGTGAGCTGTTTAGTTTCCAGGTGTTTGGTTTAGCTCCCTGCTTCTGTGTATGGTTCACTACTATTTTGAGTGCATCGTGATCTGAAAAGATAGTCGACACAATTTCAATCTTTTTATTTTGTTGAGGTATGCTTTGTGGCTCAGTATATGGTCTATCTTGAGTATGTTCCATGTGCACTGGAAAAAATGTGTATTCAGCTTTTTTTGGGATGAAAAGCCCTGTATATATCAACCAGCTCTCTTTCTTCCATTTCTTCCTTCAGGTCCAGTATTTCCCTGGTGAGTTTCAGTCTCGTCGATCTGTCCCTAGTCGATAAGGCAGTGTTGAAGTCTCCGACTATTATTGTGCTACTGTTAATGTCTTCTTTGAGGTCTATTAATAATCGTTTTAAGTATTTTGCTGGCCCCTCGTTTGGCGAGCATAGATGTTTAGCAGTGTGATTTCTTCCTGGTATACATACCCCTTAATTATTAAGAAATGGCCTTCATTGTCCCTTTTGAACCTTTTTCAGCCTGAAATCTATATTGTCAGATATGAGTATGGCCACACCCGCCTTTTGGAGGGGTTGTTTGCGTGGGAGAATGGTCTTCCAGCCTTTGACTTTTGAGTCTGTGTTTGCTCTGGTTATTCAGATGTGTTTCTTGTAGGCAGCAGAATGTTGGATTCAGTTTTTTAATCCATTTTGCCACCCCTGTGTCTCTTAATTGGTGCATTTAGACCATTGACGTTGAGAGAGATTATTGTCATTGGATTTTGTGCCATCTTTCTGTTTAACCTTGTTGTGGTTTTGGGTTGTCTTATTTTACAATAGACCCTTCAATCCTTCTTTTTAGAGTTGGTTTTGAGTCTATGAATTTCCTGAGTTGTTGTTTATCCATGAAGTTGTGTATCTTTCCTTCGCATCTGAAAGTAAGTCTAGCTGGGTAAAGAATTCTTGGTGAGGCCTGAAGTTCATTGAGTCTTTTCACAATATCCCACCATTGTTTTCGGGCTTGGAGTGTTTCATCTGAGAAGTCTGCTGTAAATCTCAGGGATGCTCCTTTGTATGTGATTTCCTTCTTTGATCTTGCTGCTTTCAGTATTCTATCTCTGTCTATCGCTTTTTGTCATTTTAATAAGGATGTGTCTTGGAGTATTCTTATTGGGGTTTCTTTTTAGCTGGTATCCTTCGGACCTCCTGTATCTGGGAGCATGCTTTCTTCAGTTCGGGAAACTTGTCAGCGATGATGGCTTTGACAGTTTCTTTCTTCATCAGGGTTTTCTTCTTGCCCTTCTGGCACCCCAATGATGCGTATGTTGTTCCTTTTGGCTTCATCCCGATTTTCTCTGGTAGTCTGTTCGTTGATTGTGAGTCTTTTTTTTCCATCTTCTGGTGTTGTCTACAGAATCTCTGAACCTCGTCTTCGAGATCACTAATTCTTTCTTCAGTAGCTGTTACTCTGCTTTGGAGGCCTTCTCCTGTGTTTTTCAGTTCACTTACCTCATTTTTAATATCTGTCATTTCTGCTTGTACTTTGGTCTGAAATTTACTCAATTCTGCTCTAATTTCCTCCTGTACTTTACTGACTTTGTATTCCATTGTTTCTTTTATTTCCTTGTACATCTTTAACAGTTGCTTCGGAAATTCCTTTTCAGAGAGGTTATATAGCTCATCGTTATTGCTGGACTCATCTGTATTAATAACTTCAATCGTAGAGCTTGAAGGACTTTTGCGCTGCTTTACCATAATGACTATCGTAGGTTGCAAAATGAGTGTTCTGGGTGACTAGTCAGTAAAGTTAGTAGGTGCCTGAATTACTTTGCAGCTAGGGACGTATAGCAAAGAGTGTAGGGGACAATGCCCAGTGTTATGTCAGGTAGATAGAATATAATTCGCACCAGACGCTTAGCACGCCTGCGCGGTTTTGAATTTTGGGGTGTCTGTGGGTGGTTCCGGTGTCAGGGGTCGAGGGTGGAGGTCTTGCAGTGGGAGGTCCTATGACGCTGGGTGGGGCTCGTTCCCCCACCTCAAAGCTGGAGCCTTTTCTCCTGGAGCCGAGTGGTCAGGCGCTGCCCGCCGCAGGAACGCACCTGGTGGGAAGAGCATGGGGATCTGCTGGGCATCGGGGCTGGATGGCGTCAGAGAGAGGTCCCTGCGCCGAAAGGTGGGGCTCGGTCCCCTCCTCAAAGCTGGAGCCTTTTCTCCTGGAGCCGAGTGGTCAGGGGCTGCCCGCCGCGGGAACGCACCTGGTGGGAAGAGCCTACATAACATTTTTTAAATTTGTTTTTTTTCGCTGCTACCTGCTATTGAGGCAGTCTGGGGGTGGGTGGGAGTGGGTGGGGTACATTGCTGGTGGATATGGGGCACTGGTGGAGGGATGGGTGCTGGAATACTGTATTACCGAGAACCAATTATGAACACCTTCGTAATTGTATGTCTCACTGTGGTATAATAAAAAAATTTAAAAAAATAAAGTTTGTTTTTATTGAATCTTTGTGAATGTCAAAATTACAAAGCTATTCATGATTTAATTTCAGTCATACAATGCTCGACACCAGTCCCTTCACCAGAGACCACTTCCCTCCACCAATGTTCCTCAGTTTTCTCTCCCTCCTCCCAGCCTGCCTCTAGGTAGGCACTTTGTACTTCTTTTTTTAGTTTCAGTCTCCTTCAGAGACACCTTTTGTCCATCAATGTACTATACCCCTGACCTCCCTCTCCACACCCCCTAACCCTAGTAAGCCTTTGTTATCTCGCCACTACAAAAATGTGTTAAGTTTTACTATAACTGTGCTTGGTGTTTTGGTATTTAACCAAACATTGTAAAAATTCTGGCATGCTAAATGTGGTTGCAAGCTCTGGTCTGAATTTTAAAAAGTTGTTGCACATTGACGGTCATTTTATTAGAGGAAATATTTACGTGACTTTCATATGTACAACAGTAAATGCAAAAATTGAGAGTGCCCACATGGCAGAGCCTGGAAAGCTACCTGTGAAGTATTTGATATGCCAAAAACAATAACAATAATAAACCTCATTCCGGCCGGAGCGATAGCCCAGCGGGTAGGGCGTTTCTTTTGCACGCGGCCAGCCTATGCTGGCCTGGGTTCGATCCCCGGCATCTCATATGGTCCCCCGAGCACCGCCAGGAGTAATTCCTGAGTGCAGAGCCAGGAAAAACCCCTGAGCATCGCGGGTGTGACCCAAAAAGCAATAAATAAATAAATAAATAAATAAATAAATAAATAAATAAACCTCATTCCTATGACCAGAACAAATGGTTTGAGGCTCTTCATGTTCCTGGAGCGAGCAGAGGACCTTGGGCTATACTAGCACGCGACAGGGATGAATAGAGATGTTACTGGCACCTGCTCGAGCAAATCGATAAACAACAGGGAAGACAAGTGCTACAAGTGATACTGCCACAAACAGATATGTGTATAAAAACACAAAATAGTAAGGAATTCATACAATGTGGTTTCATTCATGGGAAGAAAACCGATTTTCAGTGAGAGAAGTCAGGTAGTTATATAGGATGAAATGAGGTGGGTGTTTTTCCACAAAATTCCAAAGGAATAATTTCTGAAGAAATGAAACCTGATTTTCAACCCAACTAGGTCACATACATTTGTCAAAAGTAGTTGAACTGAATATATAAAAAGCATGAAGTGTGGGTAAATTATACCTTAATTACAGAGATTGAAAAATTAAAATAATTGGCTTCCAACTCTTTCTGCTTCTAGCTGAATGAATGGAACTCACTGAGTCAACAAAATTTAGGATTCTCAGAGGTGTCAACATTAACATCCAGACCCTGATGAGGTGGGAGAGAAATCATAAACTACAGAACCCACAGTGGCTGCCCTGTCCCACTGTTTCCTTTTCCTACGGAAGTTGGGAGGCGGAAGGTCAGAGATTACAGAGCTGAGGGGTCCCAGAAAGGAGCCTGAAAGATGCAAAGTGACACATATTTCTTCTGGTGTTTTGTTTCCAGACAGACCCTGTGCTGCCTTTTCTAGTTGATTGCCTTAGGGGTAATTGGGAAAGATTCCAGCAGCTGTCCCTGGAGAACACACCTGACTTTACATGTCAGAATGGAATACCTCAGACATCCTCTCCTTGGTTCTTTGATGTGTGTGTGTGTGTGTGTGTGTGTGTGTGTGTGTGTGAAAGGGGCTTAAGAGCAGGATTAATCATGAACCAACTTTGTGCCTCCCTCAGTTGATGGTTTTATCCTCTCTGACTTAGTCTCTGAGTCTATCCTCTTTGGATGCCTCTGACCCTCATCAAAGTTGCTACAAACCCCTCTCTCAATCCATGGAGGGTGCTGCCACTGGATTGTCACTGTCCAGGAAGCATCTGAACCAGGTGCCTGTGTCTCCCTGGGCTCTGTCCCTCAGGCCCCGTGGAGTCTTGCGGTTTTGTGGCATGAGGATGGTCTGCAATCTGAACTCTGCATGGAAGAGTCATATGGGAACAAGGTCCTCTCCTTTTGGGAACTCAGCATTTCGTCTGTTGGTCACTCAAATCAATGAAGCAAAAATATAGTCCCTGGGTCCTTTCTCCAGAGACCAACAAAAGGTATTTGCCTTGCATGCGCCGACCTGGGTTTGATCACCGGCATCCCATATGGTCCTCTGAGCACTGTCAGGAGTAATTCCTGAGTGAAGAGTCAGGAGTCACCCCTGAGCATCATTGGGTGTGGTCCAAAAAGCAAAAAAAAAATAATGGATTCTCCCTGCCACAGAGAATAATCCCTGCTCTAAGCACTGTTGAGGGAGTGGAGAATGCAGCTTTTCCATCTCAAACAAGAAAAAAGAAAGATAAAAAAAAATTCACCCATCCCAAAATTCCCTAACACAGCTAGTGAGGGAGGTAGGAGCTGGTGTTTTCATCCCCATGTCTGTTATTTCTTAATGTTTTTGAAATGTTAACTATCTTAGGCACTAAGGTCTACTGCTGTTATCAGCAAGACTTCACCCATGAAACATCACACACCCCCTCCCACAGTGCTTTCTTCTACCATTGTTCCAGTATCCAAAACTCATCCACAGTAGCTCCCTACTGAAGATCTGTTCTTGGTTTCTGTTACTTTGGACACTTATCATTCCTCTACCATGTTGCTTTATTTCCTGAATATTGAGAGATATTTCTATGCTTGGCCCTCTCTTTTTTGTGTGTGTCACACCCAGCAATTCGGGGGTTGCTGGGTGCATTCAGGAATTACTCCTGGTGGTGCTGGGGGGAGCATATGGGATGCCGGGAATTGAACCGGGTCAGCAGCATGCATGGTCTCTCTCTTTCTGACTACTTTCACTCAGCATGATACACTTTCCAGATCCATCCACATAGCAGCAAAATACAACTCATCTTTTTTTAAAGCAGAGTAGTATTTTATTGAGTATATGTGCCATAGTTTTTTTAACTGATAATCTGTTCTTAGGCACTTGGTTTTAGTTTTTGACTATCGTGTATCATGATATCATGACTACAATGAACATTGGAGTCCACATGTCTTTTCTAAATAGAGTTTTTTGGCTTTTTTGGGATAGATGTCCAGAAGTGGAATTGTTGAGTCCTATTGAAACTTTATTCTTAGTGTTTTGAGAGAAGAGTCCATATTATTTGCCAAAAAAGGTTGGGTCGGTCAACATTCCCACCAGTAGTGAATAAGGGTTGTTTTCTCCCACAAGGCAACATAGCATGGGCCAGCACCAGTTGTTTTGTTTTTTTTTGTGATGTGTGCAAATCTCAGTTGTGTGATATGTCTGTCATTGTTTCTTTGATTTTCATTCCCATGATAACAAGTGATGCCAAGTGTGTTGTCATACACCTTTCAACTACTTGCATGTCTCTTTGAACCAATTTCTATTCATTTCTCCACTCACCCTCCAATGTTTCTATAAGATAGTCTTATTTTCCTTTTTATTTATTAAAATAAAACCCATGTTTTATTTATCTTGGGTAATAATTAACTCTTTGTTTAATGAGTGGTGGGCAAACACTATCTCCCATTCTGTGTAGTGTTTTTTTTTTAATTTTGGTTATAATTTCCCTTGTGGTGCAAAAAAGCTTCTTATTTCTGTGTAGTTCTATTTGTTTATCTTTGTTTTAATTTGCTTGGCCTTGAATCATTGAAGTAACTACTAGTTTCAATGTCATGAACAGTTCTCTCTCTTTTCCCTGATATTATTTCTGGATTTAGGTATGATATCAAGGTCTTAATCCATCTTGACTTTACTTTTTGTGCATGGTGTTATAAAGTGGTTTGAATTCATATTTTGATTGGGATCAACAAGTTTTGTGCAAACAATTTTTGAAGAGGCTTTCTTGGCTCCCTTATTTTTTTCTCCTTTATCTAACACTCTGGGCTCTCAATTCTCTTCCACTGGTCTGCAATTGTTTACTCAGCACAACATTCTTTTTGATTACTAAAGTTTTAGTTTCTTTCTTTATACTATAAATATAAAATATTTAAATAAATATTTAAATAAATATTTATAGTATAAAAAGAAATATTTATAAATAAATATTTAAGTATAAATTATACTATATTCAAACTTTAGTTTGAATATAGTACAATTTGAATTATACTTTGATATAATTCAAATTACATAGTTTGAATATAGTATAATTCAATATAGTATATATTATATAGTTTGAATATAGTATAATTCAAACTTTAGTTTGAATATAGTATAATTTGGGGGGAGAGAGGCCTCCCATGTTATTCTTTCCTAGAGTTCTTTGAACTGTTTATGGGGTTTATTAAGCCATATAAATTTCAACATTGTTTGATCTATGACTTTAAAAATATTATATTATGGGCATTTTGGAGCCACATTGTCCAAATACAGTGGGTAGGGTTCTTGCTTTGCACATGGCCAACTAAGTGTAATCTCTATCACCCCAAAGAAAACCCCTAGCTTGAGAGGAATAATACCTGAGTAAAAGATTAAGCCCTGGACACACAAAATTGCTATCACTGATGGCCATAAGGCTCTGGAAAGCTACAGCCTGATCCAGGGTGCATGGCCCAGTCCATGGTGATTTTCTCATAGGAAGGTTGAGTTGTACTGAGGTCCAAGAACCTAAAAAAGTACATATTATATGTATTTTATAGGGATTTAATTGAATCTGTCTAATGCTTTGGGCAAGGCTATCATTTTGACAATATAAATTCTTCCAATGAACAGGATATATTTTTCCATTTTCTCATAACCTCTTTTGTTTCTCTTAGTGTTTTATAGTTTCCTTTTATCTCCCTTTCACACCTTTTTTAAGCTGATTCCTAGGTAATTTATCTTCTGAAGCACAGTTATTCATGGAATTGTTTGTATAATTTCTCTCTCACTCCACATTTTAACCCCAAAACAAGCCCAGTGTCATGAGCCCCCTAGGATGGTGGTTCTGGAGGAGCAGTGTCATGAGGAGAGAGAGGGAGAGATGCCAAGGTCACCAGAGAGGAAGGGTGACTGTCACCCACAAAGAGTATTTCCTCTGGGTGCTGAGCAGAGCAAGTGCCCATGGATTAAGGCTCCATGTGTTCCAGACTCCTGGAAGCTCCCAAGAGTGTGGATTGAAGAGGCTTGGCCCCATTCCTGAGACTGATGGCCATAGATTCTGGGTTGCTACAGTCTGGTCCAGGTTGAGTGGTCTGGTCCCTTTTGGCTTCCTCATAGGAAGGATGGGTTGTACCAAGTCCTTGCAGTGCCAAAACATGGGCCAGGCAAACACCGAGTTCTTGAGGACCTGAAGTGCTGAAACTAAAGGACAAACCAAGGACTAGCCTCACCCTCTGCGTAACCTCCAACAATCAGGACCGAGTGAGTTTGGCCACAACTCCCAGATCACTCCTATCTACACCCCTCTATATATACCCTGACAGAAATGGGGGAGTACTATAAGCAAGCCACCCCAAAATGCTCCACAAAGTCAGAATTTTATCTCAACTCAAAGAGGCTTTCTAACTGGCTAGCAACTATTCTCTCAATCCCAGCCTAGATGAGAGAGGCAGCCCTAAATGTAAAAAGGGTTTTTTAAGGTTCTAACCACATCTTGTAATTTCACCAAGTAAGCATGTAAATTTACAAAAGCCAAAAAAATTTTAACTAAATAATCCATTGATTAAAACAGAAACAAAAAATAAAGTAATCAAACAAGAACTAAAATGTAAATTGTTAAACAGTCAAGTGGTTGAGTGGTTAATAAACAGTTAAATAGTTAAGTTTTTAAACAAAGAGGTAGTTAGACAAGGAATGTGATAGTTAAAGAATAAGAATTGTTAAATAGCAATAGATACTCAAGCAATCCATTGATTAGTGCAAGAAGAAAATGAAAAGAAAATGATCAGCTACATTCTTTAATGTGGCTAGCTAAGTTTTACATTTTGCCTTTTGTTAAGTGAGTGCATCCATTCTGTATGCTGAGGAGAAAAAAATTACGCATTTTTTTAATTTTTCTCAAGGGAACAGGGTCAGTATTCCACAGGGAGAACCCACAGATCAAGACCCACCCAAGAATGGACATTCTGAAGTGGATGTGGAACCTGACTCAGGAGTGGGCTGTTCACCCCTCACTCAGACACTCCAGCTCTCAGGATACCCTACTTTAAGGGAATTTGTGGCATCAAAACCTGTTGCCTGATCCCTGGCTGCTAATCTGTGTGTGCATGAAACCTCCAGGCACCTCAGCAGGACCAGAAACATTGCCTACAAAAGCTTCAGATGCCACAGTGTCCAAGTAAGTTACCCAGGTCACATTCTGCTGCTGGAGAGTGAAGAGGAGCCACAGGCAGTTTCACAGACACAGTTCAAAGACAATGAAATTCCACACACAAGCTCACAAATGAGGAAATTCCATATATATACAAGCTCACAAATGAGGAATCTACACACACAAATTCATAAATGAGGAAATTACATACACACGAACTCACAGACATCACAAACTATGCACACTCAAGCTCACAACATCAAAGAGAAGAACACTTCACATATGAGCTCACAACATCATGAGGAAACTTCACACACATGAACTCACAATGGCAGTTTCTCATAAATTCTGAGGCAAAACAAAAATTGGGGCCGTGCTCAAATATAATGGTGCTACTTGCTCAAATGTAGCTTACTGAAGAAAAGTTTACCACTCCTGGGAATGTACCCTGCGAGGCCAAAAACACACAGCAGAAACACCATTTGCACTTCTATGTTCATAGCAGCACTCTTCACAATAGCCAGAATCTGGAAACAACCAGAGTGCCCAAAAACAGAAGACTGAATAAAGAAACTATGGTATATCTACACAATGGAATAGTATTCAGCTGTCAGGAAAAACGATGTTATGAAATTTGCCTATAAATGGATGGACATGGAGAGGATCATGCTGAGTGAAATTAGCCAGAGGGAGAATGACTGATATAGAATGACTGCATTCATTTGCTGGGATATAAAAAAATAGTATGATACCAATATCCAAGACCAGGCAAAACATGGATCAAGAGGTCTTGCCAGTGGGTGGAATCTACAGCAAGTATGTGGGAGTCAGAGATTAGGTAAGTTAGAGAAGGAAACAATGTGCTAACAGTGATTGAAAATGATAATACCAGCCTAGAAATGAGCATTAAATGTAGGCAAAGGGAAATACATAAACTCTAAATATCTGTATTAAAAGTCACAATGTGTAAGAGAAGGAAAAGAGAGAGAGAAAGAAAGAAAGAGAGAAGAGAGGCAAAGTATCTGCCATAGAGAGAGGCCAGGGGACAGAGAAGGGAATCAGTGGACATTGGTGGTGGGAAATGGGCACTGGTGGAGGGATGGGTGCTGGAATACTGTGTGACTGAAACCCAAACATGGGCATCTTTGTAATTGTATACCTCACAGTGGTATAATAAAAATTTTGAAATAGAATAAAATAAAATAAAGCAAAAATTACAACAATATTAAATACTATCAGATAAACAGGGACTGGGGCCAGAGCAATAGTACAGATGGTAGGGAACTTGCTTTGCACATGGCGAACCCAGGATTCAATTCCCTGCATTCCATATGGTCTCCCCATGTGACACCACAGCACAGAGCTACTAGTATCCCCTAAGTACTGCTGGGCATGGTCCAAAAAAGCAAAATACAAAACCAAAACTAATCAAAACAGAACAGAAAATGAAGGGGGACAGATGTTATGAGTTTTTAACAAAGAAAAAAATTACTAAACACTTTAAAAAGAAATAATAAACCTTGAAAGTAAAATTTCTAAGCTAAGAACTATAATGAGGGGGAGCTTAACAATAAACATGAAAGAGCTGGAGCCAGTGACTGTGGGGAGAATTTGTATTCTTGGGGTATTAACAGTTGGAAAACAAGGAAGAGTTTGGAAATAGGGAGCTTCTGAATTCTCAAACAGATATGAAACCTAGAGACAAGCAAACTTCCTTACCTTTACAATGGCTGTATTTGCAAGAGGTGTCCAGAGGGCAAGGGTCAGTCCAAGAGGTCTATCTTACATCAGCCCAAGGTATACACAGTCCTATGTGAGTATCGACATCCAACAGGGGGAGCAAAGCTCTGGAAGGCAGCATTATTGCAGCTTCACTGCCCTGAACTCCAACCCTCCAAGCTCTCTCTGCCCTCTCCAGCACTTGGTCAATTGCTGCTGCTTTGTCAGTTCCTTAAAATCTCTCAGCTATATTTAAAAATAGGGCACAATAGGGCAGAAACTCACTGAACCTTAGCCCATTCCAAATCATCTATCAAAAGAGACATGCAGGAGCTGGCGATGTTTCTAGTTCCCAGCAAGTGTTACCCACCACTGTCCCTTTCTCAGGCAGTGGGGTAGAAGGGCAGTATTTATATGGGGGGGCACACTATGAAGGAGAAACAAGTGACAACTTTATATGAACAACTTTAATAAATTCGGTAATAAAAGTGTTTTAAAATAATCCCTTGTGGGAATAATGACTGCAGACAATGCAAACATCAAGTAATGAGGAGATATGCCTATGACTCAGGCATTGGTATTGAAAAAATTCAACTCCAAAAACATAGAAAATTGAAGTAATAAAGTAAAACTCTTCCATCAGACCCACAGGAAGTTGAAAGAGAGCTTCAGGACAGGTGCCTCTCACCCCCTCCCTGCAGTGCCTCAAACCCTGTCCATCCCCATCTCAGTGCGCCTTTGACTATCACATCGATTATCACAGGTCTCACACTCAAATTTCAAACCGTGTGGACACGCTAGTGTCTGCACATATTTGTATTAGTCAACAAATACTCTACATAGAAGTACCAGGTATTATAGCATTCAACATTCCTTACAGACCACAAAAACTTCGCAAACAGCCTTAACCGTTCAGTCTATCCACAGAAGGCACGCAATTTGTGAACATCAAAGATAGTAATGGTAAAACAGTGCAGAATTCCACCACCCTTC
This sequence comes from Cryptotis parvus, assembly GCA_021461705.1. Lineage (NCBI taxonomy): Eukaryota > Metazoa > Chordata > Mammalia > Eulipotyphla > Soricidae > Cryptotis > Cryptotis parvus. The sequence goes on from JAJIBD010011766.1 coordinate 14,909, forward strand.
GTGAGTGAAGTCACTAGCCCAGATGAGCAATGCAATTACGATGAGCTATATAACATTTCTGACAAGGAATTTCTCAAGGAACTGTTAAGAATGCATAAGGAGCTCAAAAAAGCAATGGAGCACAGAGGCAATAAAATACAAGAGGGCATGAGAGCAGAAATGAGTAAAATACATATGAAAATATAAGCAGAAATGACAGATATTAAAAATTAGGCAGAGGGAAAAGGACAGATATAGAAAGGCTGCATTTATTTGCAGGATATAAAATAACATGATACCAATATCCAAGATCAGAAAAATCATGGATCAGGAGGTCTTATAAATGGGTAGAACCTACTGCAAATGTGTGGGAGTAAGAGGTTAGACAGTGTACTAATAATTATGGAAAATATTTTTGGTACTAATAATTATGGTAAACATAAAAGGAACAGTGGGTCCGGGTGATAGTCCAGTGGGTAGGGGCGTTTGCCTTGCACGCGGCTAGCCCATGCTGGCCTGGGTTCGATCCCTGGCATCCCCATATGGTCCCCGAGCACCTCCAGGAGTAATTCCTGAGTGCAAAACCAGGAGAAACCCCTGAGCATTGCCGGGGTGTGACCCAAAAAGCAAAAAAAAAAATTAAATAAATAAATAAAAAATAATAAAAAGGAACAGTGTACTAATAATTATGGTAAATAATAATACCAGCATAGAAATGTGCATTGAAAGTAGGCAAAAAGATATATATTATAAACTCTAAATGTATGTACTGCAATCCACAATGTGTAAGAGATGGGATAGAGAGAGAGAGAGAAAGAGAGAGAGAAAGAGAAGTGAAAATTACCTATCATAGATGCAATCTGGGGAGAGGGGAATCAGGGGATATTGGTGGTGGGAAACGGGCACTGGTGGAGGAATGGGTACTGCTGTTGACTAAAACCCAAATATGAATACTTTTGTAACTGTATATGTCACGATGGTATAATAGAATTTTTTTTTTAAAAAAAGGGATAGGTGATATGAAAAACTCACTGGAAGGTCTCCGTAGCAGAGTAGCAACTGCTGAAGAAAATTAGTGATTTCAAAAATGAGATGCAGAGACTCTCTAGATAACAGCAGAAAATGGAAAAAAAAGACTCACATTTAATAAACAGACAAGAGATAATTGGGATGAAGTCAAAAGGAACACCATAAGGATCATTTGTATCCCAGAGGGCCAGGAAGAAAATCCTGATGAAGAAGCAACTGTTAAAGCCATTATTGCTGAGAAGTTCCTGGAATTAAAGAGTGCTTGTTCCCAGATTCAGGAGACCGGAAGGATACCGGCTAAAAGAAACCCAAATAAGAATATTCCAAGACAGTCTCTTCTGGGAACACCTCCTGTAACTCTTACAGGGTGTGTGTGTGTGTGTGTGTGTGTGTGTGTGTGTGTGATCCTTGCATCTCCATGGAACTAACCAGCCCCAGGGAAGGCCAGAACTTTCACAAACCGGATCGAGGCACACAGCCCCAAAACCGTCCCAGACCACTTGTGCCCTGCTCTTCCAGGAATGCCTCGCGAACACGCCTACAGGTATGTGTGTGTGTGTGTGTGTGTGTGAGAGAGAGAGAGAGAGAGAGAGAGAGAGAGAGAGATAGATACTTGTGTCTCCGCGGAACTAACCAGCCCCAGAGAAGGCCGAAATGTTCACCAACGGGACCAAGGCACCCAGTCCCGGAACCTCCCTGGACCACTATTGTCCTTCTCTTCCTGGGAATGCCTCTCGTCCCTCCTATGTATGTGTGTGTATGTGTGTGTGTGTGTGTGTGTGTGTGTGATCCTTTTATCTCTGTGGAACTAACCAACCCCGGTAACAGGACTGAACCAGCCACCCACATCACAAAACTCAAAACCACGCAATGCTAGTGCTCCCACGTGATCTACTTACTATCTTACATGAGGTACCAGTGAGCATCTGTCCCTACACTTCTTACCACTCACCCAAACTCAGCAAACAACCCAGACACCTACTAACTATACTATCTATCCACCCAAGAACACACATTTGCAACCTACAATAGTCATAATGGTAAAGCAACACAAAATTCCATCAAGCTCAGTGAGTGAAGTCACTAGCCCAGATGAGCCAAGCAATAACGATGAGCTGTATAACCTCTCTGATAAGGACTTTCAAAAAGAATTGTTAAGGATGCATAAAGAGCTCAAAGAAGCAATGGAATGCAAAATCAATAAAATATAAGAGAATATGAGAGAAGAAATGAGGAAAATGCAGACCAAAATACAAACAGAAAAGATAGATATTAAAAATGTGATAAATTAAATGAAAAAAAACACTGGAAGGCCTCCATAGCAGAGCAACAAATGCTAAATAAAGAATTAGTGATCTCCAAGATGAATTCCAAAGATTCTCTACACAACAGCAGAAGATAGAAAGAAGACTCACAATTAACGAACAGACAACAAGAGATAATTGGGATGAAGCCAAAAGGAATAACATATGGATCATTGAAGTCCCAGAAGGGCAAGAAGAAAACCCTGATGAAGAAGAAACTGTCAAAACCATCCTTGCTGAGAAGTTCCCGGAACTAAAGAATGCTTGCCTCCAGATTCAAGAGGCCCATAGGGTACCAGCTAAAAGAGACCCCAGGGACCGGAGTGATAGCCCAGAGGGTAGGGCATTTGCCTTGCACGCGCCAGTCTGTACCGGCCCAAGTTCGATCCCCCGGCATCCCATATGATCCCCTGTGACCCAAAAAAAGCAATAAATAAAACAAACAAACAAACAAACAAACAAATAAATAAATAAATAAAATAAACCCCAATAAGAATGTTCCAAGACACATCCTAGTTAGAATGACAAAAACTATAGATAGAGATAGAATACTGAAAGCAGCAAGATCAAAGAAGGAAATCACATACAAAGGAACATCTCTAAGATTTACAACAGACTTCTCCTGATGAAAAACTCTGAGCCCGAAAACAATGGTGAGATATTGTGAAAAGGTTCAATGAACTACAGGCCTCACCAAGAATTCTTTACCCTGTCAGACTCACATTCAGATATGAAGGAAAGATACACAACTTCATGGATAAACAACAAATCAGAAACTTCATGGACTCAAAACCAACTTTAAAAGAAGAATGGAAGGGTTTACTGTAAAATAAGACAAAACCCAAAAGCACAACAAGTTTAACCAGAAAGAAGGCACAAAATCCGATTACAATAATCTTCATCAATGCCAATGCTCCATATATGCCAATTTAGAGACACATGAAGTCTCTTAATTTTGCCATATATTGGCAAAATGGATTAATAAATTGAATGCAACATTCTGCTGTCTATAAGAAACACATCTGAATAATCAAAGCAAACACAGACTCAAAGTCACAGGTTGGGAGATAATTCTTCATGCAAACAAATCCTCCAAAAAGGCTGGTGTGGTCATACTAGTATTGGATAATATAGACTTAGGCTGAAAAAGGTTAGAAGGGATAATGAAGGCCATTTCTTATTAATTGAGGGGTATGTAAACCAGGAAGAAATTAAACAACTAAACATATATGCACCCAACGAAATCCCAGCAAAATACTTAAAACTAAAATAGAATCCAAATAAGACATTAACAGTAGCACAATACTAGTTGGAGACTTCAATGCTGCTCTATCAACTATGGATAGATCGAAAAGACTGAAACTCACAAAGGAAATACTGGCCCTGAAGGAAGAAATGGAAAGAAGAGCGCTAGTGGATATATGCAGGAATTTTCATGTCAAGAAATCTGAATACACATTTTTCTCCAGTGCACATGGAACATTTTCCAGGATAGACCACATGCTGAGCCACAAAGCATACCTCAATAAAATAAAAATGATAGAAATTGTGTCAGCTATCTTTTCAGACCATTATGCACTGAAAATGGAAGTTAACCATACAGGAAACAAGGAATCAAACCAAACACCTGGAAACTGAACAGCTCACTGCTGAACAACCAATGGGTCAAAGAGGAAATCAAACAGGAAATACAAAGATACCTGGAAACAAATGAAAATGAAGACACCAACTATCAGAAATTGTGGGACACAGAAAAACTTGTGTTCAGAGGAAAGTTTATAGCTTGCAAAAATTAATCCGGAAAAAAGAAAGGGCTCACATAAATAACCTGACTACATAGCTCAAAACATAGAAAAAGACCAACAAAAGGAGCCTAACCCAAGCAGAAAGAAGCAAATAATAAAACTTAGAGATGAAATCAATAAGCTGGAAACCCAAAAAACAATCCAAAAGATTAATGAAACCAAGAGCTGATTCTTTGAAAAAAATAAACAAGATCGACAAACACTTGGCAAGACTTGTAAGGGCAGGGAAAGAGAGAACCTAAATAAACAGAATCAGAAATGAAAATGGGACATTACAACAGAAACCACAGAAATCCAAAGATCATCAGAGATTACTTTGATAGGCTGTATGCCATGAAACATGAGAACGTAGAAGAAATTGATAAATTCCTGAAGTCCTATAACTTCCCACAGATGAAACAAAAAGACCTGCAATACCTGAGTGAGCCTATCACCATCGAGGGAATTGAAACAGTAATTAAAAGTCTGCCCCAACACAAAAGCCCAGGTCCAGATGGATTCACTAGTGAATTCTACCAAACCTTTAAGTGGGACCAACTCCCAGTCCTTTTCAAGTTCTTCCAGAAATAGAAGAAACAGAAGCACTTTCAGCTTCTACGAGCCACATCACTGTATCACTGTCTTCCCGTACATCATTGATTTTCTTGAGCGGGTACCAGTAACATCTTCATATGTCCTGTCTCATGCTAGTAGAGCCCAAGGGCATCTGCTTGCTCCAGGATGATAAAGAGCCTTGAACCATTATATTAGGTCATGGGAATGAGGTGTATAATTGTTACTGGAATTTGGCATATCAAATATATCAGAGGTAGCTTCCCAGGCTTGCCATGCGGGTGGCATACTCTTGTAGTCACATCTAAATACAGCATTTATTTATTTACGAGCCCTAATACTCAAAGTAGGGAGAGACAACACAAGGAAAGAAAACTACAGATCATTCTCCTTGATGAACACAGATGCTAAGATCCTCAAAAAGATACTAGCAAACAGAATCCAAAGCCTCACAAAAAAGATTATACACCATGAAAAAATACGATTCATCCCGGGAAAGCAAGGATGGTTCAACATTCGCAAGTCAATCAATATATTACATCACATCAATCACTTGTCACAAGTATTCCTGTTGATCATCGATTTGCTCGAGCAGGCACCAGTAGCATCTCCATATGTCCTGTCATAAACTAGTGTAGCCCAAGGGCATCTGCTAGCTCCAGGAACATGAAGAGCCTCAAACCATTCCATCAGGTCATGGGAATGAGGTCTATAATTGTTATTGGTATTTGGCACATCAAATGCGAAACAGTAGCTTGCCAGCCTCTGCTGTGTGGGTGGGATACGTACTCATTCTATTGTGCTAAAAAGGTTATAAGGAGACTAAGTGGGACTCAATCTAGTGTTTCTCTAATCCATAGGCAAGTGGATTTCAATTTTAAAGCAATGCCTATTAATCAGCAGTGTGACTGTCAGCAAATATTCACCTCTCTGATCTGTTATTCTCATATGGGTTTGACAGAAATTTTCCTTTTTTTTGTCAACCTGGCAATGTAAAGGGGTTACTCCTCATGGTGCCTGAGGCACCATAATGGGATACAGGGGATGGAATCCAGCTCGATCACATTCAAAGCAAATATTCTACCCACTAGACTATTGCTCCAGCCCTTTCTCATATCAATAAAAGGAAAAAATAAGAACCATAAAATTATATAAATAGATGAAGAGAAAGCATTTGACAAGATCCAACACCCATTCATGATTAAAAATCTCCACAAAATGGGAATTGAAGGACCCTTCCTCAATATAGTCAAAGCCATCTACCAAAAGCCTACAGTGAGTATCATTCTAAATGGGGAAAAATTGAAAGCCTTTACCCCTAAGATCACAGACAAGACAAGGTTGCCCACTCTCACCTCTTTTATTCAAATAGTATTAGAAGTACTTGCCATAGCAATCAGAGAAGTAAAGAACATTAAGGGCATCGATATAGGTAAGTAAGAAGTCAAGTTGTCATTATTTTCAGATGGCATGATATATCTAGAGAACCCTAAACTATACACCAAAAACTCCTAGAAACAATAGATACGTATAGTAGAGTGGCAGGATACAAAATCAGCACCCAAAAGTTGGTGGCTTTCCTATATACAAATAACGAAAGAGAAGAAAGGGATATCAAAGAAACAATTCCATTCACAATTGTGCCACAGAAAATCAAATACCTAGGAATCAGCTTAACCAAGAAAGCTCCAAGACACTGTTCAAAGAAATAAAAGAGGAAACGAGGAAATGGAAACATTCCCTCACGGATGGGGAGAATCAACATTCTCAAAATGGTAATACTCTCTAGAGCTCTGTACAGATTCAGTGCAGTCCCTATAAGGATACCCACGGCATTCTTCAAAGAAATTTGCCAAATACTCCTGAAATTTGTATGGAACAATAAACCCCCAAGGATAGCTAAAGCAATCCTTGGAAAAAAAAAAATGGAGGCATCAACTTTCCCAACTTCAAACTGTACTACAAGGCAGTAGTAATTAAAACAGCATGGTATTGGAATAAAAGCAGACCTGTGGACCTATGGAATAGAATTGAATATTCTGACACCCATCCTTAAACACAGGATTATTTAATCTTTGATAAAGGCACAGAGTCTGAAATGGAGAAAGGAAAGCCTCTTCAACAAGTGGTGCTGGGAAAACTGGACAGCTACATGTAAAAAATGAATTTGGACCTCTGTCTAACACCATGCACAAAAATCATAACAAAATGGATTAAAGATTTCAATATCAGACCGGAATCCATAATGTATATTGAAGAAAACATAGGAAAAACCCTCCACATCATTGAAGCTAAAGGCATCTTCAAAGGTGAAACACCACTAACAAAGCAACTTTCTAGTTGCAAAGATAAACATATGGGGCTACATGAAACTAAAAAACTCTGCACCTCAAAAGAAACAGTGACCAAGATACAAAGACAGTACACAGTGTGGGAAAGAATATTCACTCAATACCCGTCTGAATAGGGGTTAATATCCAGGATATATAAGGCACTGGTAGAACTTTACAAGAAGAAAACAGTGACCCCCATCAAAAAATAGGGAGAAGAAATGAACAGAAACCTCGACAAAGAGAAATTTGAATGGTCTAAAATATATAAAAAATGCTCATCATCATTAATCATCAGAGAGATGCAAATCAAATCAGCAATGTGATATCACCTCACAGAGACTGGCCCATATCCAAATGAGCAAGAACAACAAGAGCTGGCGTGGATGTAGGGAAAGGGCACACTCATCCATTGTTGGTGGGAATGTCGACTGCTACAGCCTTTCTGGAAAACAATATGGACATTCCTCCAAAGACTAGAAATTGAGCTCCCATTTGACACAGCCATACCACTCCTGGGGATATACCTTGGGAAGCTAAAAACACAGTGTAAACGCCATCTGCACTTCTATTTTCATAGCAGCACAATTCACATATGCCAGAATCTAGAAACAACCGGTGTGCCCAAGAACTGATGACTGGAAAAAGAAACTTTGGCATATCTACACTATAGAATACTATGCAGCTGCTATTAAAAGTAAAGTTATGAAATTTTCCTGTTAATGGATGGTCATGGAGAGGATCATGTTTAGGGGAAATTAGCCAGAAGGAAAAAGACAGATATAGAATGAATGACTGCATTTATTTGCATGACATATATATATGTATATGTATATACATATATATACATATATATATATATATATATATATATGCTCTCCTTGTGCTGAGCCGCTCACGAGGCACCCGGGAGGGGATGGTGGGTTCTAGCCCTGGCCCGCCACCCCAGCAGAGCCTCACAACAAGCCAGGCGACAGGCGACTTCTCCCCACTCCATGATGGCTGCCATTTTCCACATCTGGACTTCCTTCTCGTCAGAACTCACACCCAGCAGATAAGCCTATCACAGCCCAGCTCGCGCGCCCACACAGTTCATCAATAAATGCTATATTTAGAGGTGACCACAAGAGTATGTCACCCGCATGCCTAGCCTGGCAAGCTGCCCGTGTCATATTTGATATGCCAAATACCAGTAACAATTATATTAGTTCATTCCCATGACCTAATATAATGGTTTGAGGTTCTTTATGTTCCTGGAGCAAGCAGATGCCCTTGGGCTCTACTAGCATGAGACAGGACATATAGAAATATTACTGGTGCTCGCTCAAGCAAATAGATGATGAATGGAAAGATAGCGATAGTGATAGTGACATATAATGATACCAATATCCAAGGTCAGGCGAAACATGGATCAGGAGGTCTTGACAAAGGTGGAAATTATTACAAATTTGTGGGAGCCATAGGTTAGAGTAAGACAGAGAATGGAACAGTGTGCTAATAATTGTCAAAAAATGCTAATACCAACCTAGATCTGAGCATTAAATGCAGGCAAAAAAAGACACACATGACAACTTCTAAATGCATGTATTGTAATCCACAATGTGTAAGGGAAGGGAAGAGAGAAAGAATGAGAAAGAGTAAGAGATAAAGAACCTGCCATGGGGCCAGAGCAATAGCCCAGCGGTAGGGTGTTTGCCTTTACCTTGCGACCCAGCCTGTGCTGGCCGGGTTCGATCCCCGACATCCCATATGGTCCCCTGAGCACCGCCAGGAGTAATTCCTGAGTGCAGAGTCAGGGAGAAACCCCTGAGCATCGCCAGGTGTGACCCAACAAAAAAGCGATGAAACACCACTAATAAAGCAATTAAAAGCAAAGATAAACATATAGAACTATGTGAAACTAAAAAAGCTGCTTTACCTCAAAAGAAACAGTGACTAAGATACAGACAGTTCACAGAATGGGGGAAAGAATATTCAGCCAATACCCATCTGATAAGGAATTAATAACCAGGACATATCAGGGCACTGGTAATACTTTACAAAGAAGAAAACAACCAACACCATCAAAAAAATCTGGAGAAGAAATGAATAGAAACCTCGACAAAGAAGAAATTTAAATGGACAAAGGGCATATGAAAAAAATGCTCATCATCACTAATCATCAGAGAAATGCAAATCAAAACAACAGTGAGGTATCATCTCACACCACAGAGACTGGCACATATCCAAAAGAACAAGGGCAACAAGTGCTGGCGTGGATGTAGGGGAAAAAAGGGACTCTCATTCATTCTTGGTGGAAATGCTGACTGGTACTATCATTTTGGAAAACAATATGGGACATTCCTCCAAAGACTAGAAATTGAGCTCCCATTTGACACAGCCATACCATTCCTGGAATATACCCTGCGAAGCCAAAAACACACAGCAGAAACAAGATCTGCACTTTTATTTTCATAGCAGCACTATTCACAATAGCCAGAATCTGGAAACAACCTTGATACATCTACAACATGGAATATTATGCAGCTGTTAGGAAAAATGAAGTTATCAAATTTCCTATAAGTGCATGGACATGGAGAGGATCATGTTGAGTGAAATTAGCCAGAAGGAAAAAGACAGATATAGAATGACTGCATTTATTTACATATCAATATATATACATATATGCATATATATAGTATGATAATAATATCCAACATTAGGCAAAGCATGCATCAGGAGGTCTTGTCAATAGGTGGACTCTACCACAAACATGAGTGAGTCAGAGGTTAGCTAAGACAGAGAAGGAAAAGTGTGCTAATAATGTCGAAAATGATAATACCAGCCTAGAACTGAGAAATGAATATAGTCAAAAGGATACACAGGATAACCTCTAAATCTATCTGTTGAAATCCATAATGTGTAAGAGGAGAAAGGGGAGAGAGAGAAGAGAGAGAGATAAAAAGAAATAAAGAACTAGTCATAAAGGCAGGCTAGGGGGGGGGAGAAGGGAATCTGGGACATTGGTGGTGGGAAATGGGCACTGGTGGGAGATGGGTGCTGGAACACTGTATGGCTGAAACCCAAATATTAACATCTCTGTAATCACATATCTCGTGGTGGTATAATAAAATATTAATAAAAAACAAAATACAAAGGAAAATGAAGGCAAACTCATAAGATTTTTTTTAAAAAAGAAAAACTCTTCCAAGTCAGTATACAGACCCAAATCATTTCACTAAAAAATCCAGATGTTTAAGAAATATTTAATATTTCTATATAATCTTTTCCAGAAAATTAGAAAAGTAGGAATACTTCCTATTATTTTTCATAATATGACCTAGATAGTAGGGTGGGAACTCTGTGTCAGCCAATCAGGTGGTAGGGTGGGAACTGTGTCAGCCAGTCATGTAGGGTGATTAAGACACGGTGTGTGCTTAATCCTAAACAGGTGGGTAGTGCTTCTGTCTAGAGTATGTGTTTAGCTACAGAGTGCTGTGCAATGCAGGTATCAAACTCGGGGCCTTGGGCAGGTGACACACGCAGCAAAGCAAGTCACCCTTGCCCGCGTCTTCCACAGGCACCCGGAATGCAGACAGGCCCTCGTTCCTGCTACCCAAGGCTTTCCTGTAGGTTTTATTACTTTCTTTTTTTTTTTTTTTTGGGTCACACCCCGGAGATGCTCAGGGATTACTCCTGGATCTGCACTCAGGAATTACTCCTGGCAGAGCTCAGGGGGCCATATGGGATGCCGGAGATCAAACCCGGGTTGGCAGTGTGCAATGCAAACACCCTCCCTGCTGTGCTATCTCTCCGGCCCCTTTCCTGTAGCATTTCTTAAAGAGCCAGTTTTCAGGGTGGTGACTTTGATGTGTGCGTCTGAAGATGCCTGCACTGGAGCTGTTTCCAAAGGTGTACCAACCCAGGTTGACGGGCTGCTTTTTGTCCTTGAAAGATGTGTCTGCCCTCCTGCTTGTTCTGATGAGACACTGGCATCAGTCGGGCCTCTGCTCCAGTAGGCTGTGTTGTCCTGTCACCTCCGGCTTTAGTCTTGGTTCTCGCTATTTGATCATGGTGTTTTTTTTTTGCCTACAGTTAGTTGAGCTTCATATATATTGTGTGTGTGTATATATATATACATATATATATATGTTTATATATATAAAGAGTATGCTACCCACCGGGCAGAGCCTGACAAGCTACCCATGTCATATTTGATATGCCAAATACCAGTAACAATTATAGACCTCATTCCCATGACCTGATGGAATGGTTTGAGGCTCTTTATGTTCCTAGAGCAAGCAGGTGCACTTGGGCTCTACTAACATGAGACAGGACATATGGAGATGTTATTGAGGCCCGCTCGAGCAAATTGATGATGAACGGGAAGACAGTGATACAGTGATACCAAAATAAAACAAAGATACATGAAAAATACTTTATCAAAGCAAACTAAGAATTACAGAAACATATTGGCACTTCTACAAAATTCAGCAATAGTTTAATTCATGAAATGGCTTTGATAATAACAATAAGATGAGCTTCCTGACCTAATAAATATCATCTCTAGAATGGTTCAAAATTCCTCTCACTAACAATATGTAAGGAGTGCGATGAGATGAGGTGGGGGGACCCCAGCGTGGTCCAGGACAGGCCATGCGGGCAGTGCGGCAGGGCTGTGGAGAGAGCGGCGACAGTGAGGTCAAGGAGCCCCAGGAGGTCGGCTTGTGGCCCCGTTCCGGCGGCAACTCCAAAGGGGCCTCGGACCTGGCCCACGGGGCGACAAGATTACCGACATCCGAGGGTCATCTTTCTTTATCTTCTTTACTGCCACCATGTTCGCCGCACTCAAAAAGGACCACCAGTGGGATGACCGGGGCACAGGCCACGTGTCCTCCAGCTACGTGGAGTGGTTGAAGGGTATGCCCTGCATGTCAGGGTGGAGAGTGACATCGCACTCAGCGATGCTCAGCGATTACCCTTGCTCTTCACACAGGAATTACTCCTGGCAGTGCTTAGCCCAGCAAGCTACTAAGAGTATACCGCGTGCAAGTCAGAGCCTAGCAAGCTGTCTGATGCGTATTCAATATGCCAAAACCAGTAATAAAAAATGCTCATCTTCCTGACCCTGAAAGAGCCCTTAATATGACAGCACTAAGAAGAATGAACAAGGAAGACATGATAAAATTTCAGGGCCATACTAAGCTGCCTAAAAAAGAAGAAGGACTAAAATGACAGCCTGTATTTTCAAAGCACTTACACTGGCAACAGAAGCATATATGGAGGACCTGATGGTGCAAGTACAAAAGATCACATATCACATCAATGGTCTGAGATGAGGAGGTGTCAATCGCATCACACCGTTTTTGACACCGGAGAAGAACTGTTCCTCGGAACATGCTATGAAAGAGGCATCGGTGGCGTCGGGTGTCCTTGTCAACACAAACATGGCCATGAATTCATTGATTTGAATGGCTAACAAACCAGATAGGATGATTACAGTTGAAGAGATGTGGCCCACTGCCAGCAGTTTCTAACTTCGTTGTCTATGCACCAACATCCACATATAAGGAAGAAGAAATTGAGTATTCTATATGGAACTGGAGGAGTTCTATAAAAAAAGATCACACTTTCTACAAGATCATAGTCTGTGATTTTAATGCCAAGATAGGACCGAGAAGATTGGCTGAAGAACTCCACATAGGGACCCATGGCCTAGAATGGAACGAACAGGGTGAGAGATCCTCACCCTGTTCATCATGTCCACCAAGACCATTCATGGCAACTCACAGTTCCAGAAGGCGGAATCAAAATGTTGGACATGGGAATCCCTTGTTGTACAGTTTCACAATGAAATTGACCACATCATCTTCAATCGATGGTTTTGTCTAACCAATGTTGCTGTTGTCCCAAAATTTCAAACAAGATCAGACCACCATCTCCTTCGTGCAAAATTCTACTTCATGCAACGGGGAGAAAAGGCTGAAAAGTTTAAAGAAGAGAACTCCCAGAACGACCACCAACTGGGAACTCTTTGGCACATTGCGGCAACATGGGAAGATAACATCATTGATGACATTGATGAAGAATACAACCAACTGGTTCAGCACCTGCATGATTGTGTGAAGAATGCACAGGAGAGAAAGCCCCCAAAAAGGATTCCTGTTTTCAAAAACTCTTGAGCTCATTCGCTAATGGTGGCAAGGCGTAAGCCTCAGGCAACCAAATGCTAACATACAAGCTGGCAAAGCAGTGCAGAGAAGCGATAAAGGAAGACCTCAAAGAGAGAAGAGCAGAAATACTGGAAGATAAAGCAGAAGCCAAGAAAAGCATTCGCAATGCCTGCCTGTCTTTCGCCAACTATAAGACCAAGATGACTGTCCTCCGACGTCCTGATGGATTGATCACATCTTCCAGAAAGGCAATGGAGAAGATTACCCATGACTTCTACTCAGATCTCTTTGATAGCCACGTCTACCTGCCCACATACCAAATTCCACAGGATGGATATGTAGTCCCCAACGTTCCCCCCTTCTGAAATCTGACATGTCATTTCGTCAGTAAAGAAGGGAACAGCACCAGGCCCAGACAAAGTCAGACCTGAACACCTGAAGAATCTGCCTTCAGTACTCATCAATACACTGGCTCGGCTCTTCACATGCTACCTGTCTGAATGCAAGGTGACCTCCCAAAGGAAAACCAGCAGGACAGTTCTACTGTTCAATAAGGAAGACATCCACAATATTGGCAACTATCGCCCCATCTGCCTGTTATCTGTCATCTACAAGCTGTTCATTCAAGTCATCCTGAAAAGGATTGGCAGAACATTAGATGAAGGACAACCTTGCAAGCAAGCTGGCTTCTGAAAAGGATTCAGCACAATCGACCATATCCACATGAGTACCAAGCTCACTGAAGTTTGTAGGGAGTTCCAGATGCCGCGCTGTCTCCACGTTCATTTTTAAATCACGTTCAAGATTTAAAGAAAGTCTTTGATTCTGTGGAGACAGAAGCGGTCATCGAAGCCCTAGCCAAACAGGGCGTTCAAACATAATACATCAAGATCCTTCGTGAGCTGTATTACAGATTCACCACCAGGATCTCACCATTCTACAAAGAAGTGATCATCGATGTCAAAAGAGGGATTCGGCAGGCTGATACCATTTCACCGAAACTCTTCAGCGCCACCCTCGAGAACATCATATGACAATTAGAATGAGAAGGAATGGGAGTGAAAATAGACAGTCGGAAACTACACCACCTCCTTTTCATTGATGACATAGTACTAATAACACCAAACATTAGCCAAGCGGCACAAATGCTGGCTGACTTTGACCTAGAATGTGGAAAGATAGGTCTACAGATGAATCTCAACAAAACTATGTTTAGGAGAAATGAACTAGATCCAGAGGCTCCATTTACTCTCAATGGAACAAACATCTCCTAATGCAGCAGTTATGTGTACCTAGGTCGAGAATCAACGTGATGAACCACCTAAAACCAGAGCTGTGCAGGGAGGGAGAGAGTGCCATGGAATGCCTTCGAAAGCATTGAAGAAATAGCAAAAAAAGACAAAACGTCTGACTCCAGGCACATCTCTTCGACTCCACCATTCTCCATGCATTAACATATTCCTCAGAGACCTGGGCCCTCTGAAAGCAGGATGAGAATGCTATTCAGGTCTCCCAAAGATGAATCAAAAGAGCTATACTTGGTATATCATGCCTCACTTAAGTGAGAGAAGGAATCTGAAGTTCTGACCTCCGTCATTGTTCCAGAGTCAGGGACGTTGTCTCATTTGCCAAGGCATCAATAATCAGATAGGCTGGACATGTAATGCTATTTGGAGACCACCACTGTACTAGATCCATTACTGACTGGATCCCACGGGATGTCAAAAGATCACATGGCTGCCCACCTACAAGGTGCTCAGACTTCTTCGTCAAGACCCTGAATGAACAGTTTGAGGCTCTTCATATTCCTGAAGCAACCAGATGCCATTGGGTATACTGGCACTTGATACGGTCAATTGGAAATGTTACTGGCACCCCCCAAGCTAATCCATGAATAATGGGATGTCAAGTGATCAAGTAAACAATATTTAAAAGTAAGAGATTTGCTGGGGTCAGATAGTATAGCATTATTACTCTTGCCTTGCATACAACTGTGCCAGGTTTATTCCCTGACTTCACATGTAGTTCTCTGAGTGCTTCCAGGAGTAATTTCTGAACACAGGGCTAGGAGTAACCCCTGACCATCACCAGAGGTGCCCCTCAAAGGAAAAGAATAAGATATTTGTGGTTCTCTCCCTCTTTTCATTAACGGGGTAATGATATATGTTCTCATCAGCTCATGTTCAGTTGGTGACTGACTGTCTAGTCACTGCAGCAAATGAAGAAAATAAAAAAATTAATTCTTAAGAACAGAAATGTAGAGTAAGCTGATCAATTACAAACATTACATCATATGCAACTACTGAAATCATAAATAATTTATTTTAAATATGTCAAATATGATGGAAGTTATGAAATGCTGATAATAGAAATGAAACAATACTAAACAAAGATGAAGTTGGTCCGAAGGATGTGAGTTATTGTTAAACTACTAAACAAAGATGCGTCCCTACATTAAAAGACAATGCAGGCAACATGACAGATCTCCCCAAATCAGTAGTCGCATAGGGTGAACATCATTCCCAGCAAAATCTCAGGCTTCATGGAGACACATAGATTATTCTAAAATTCACCAGGATATACAACAATGACATAAGAGTTAAGACAGGGGAGTCATTTTCTCCAATATTTACAAGGATCTTGAATTCTTAGGAACAAGACAGTGTTACATTGGCTTACTTGACATTGACAGTGTTACATTGAAACAGAATAAAAATCCTAAATCAAACCACACTATCACAGCCATGAATTACTTATTTTTAATATTGTTGTGAAATGAATTATTTCATTTGTAAAATAGAGTCTTTTAATAAATAATGCTAGATAATTTTATTAATCATTAGTTGAAATGATTTCTATTAAGTCTCACATTTTATATAAAAATAACTGAAACTAGAAAATTGATGTACTTATAAAATGGAAATCTTTAAATTTCAAAATACAAATTTTAATGGCCTTCAAATTAGTAAATAATCCTTACATACTGACAAATTATATGGAACCGAAATTACTACCTATAAAAGAAGCAATAAATAAATAAGACTGCTTCAACATTTAAAACCTTTGCTCTGAAAAGAACCTGTAAAGAGAGAAAAACATAAATTGCAGATTGAAAGAAAACATTTGGAAATCATATATAATGACTATATTTAACATATACAAAGAACCCTTTGAAATTTAACTAGGGAATAGCTTTTGCAAAAATAAACAGTAAATTGTTGTAGTAAATATAGAAAATTAGAAACTATTCATATGGGTAGTTGTCTTAATAACAATGGAAACTAACCACATCAAGAGCCCCAGCTTAAAAAATTAAAAAAGAGCCCCAATTTATCTATAAGAGAAATGCAAATTAAGACAATGGCATATCACAACACATATGCATATGCATGCGGAGTTAAAAGTAGAAATATAACATGTGTGATGAAAATAAATTAATAAACACGGAGAAAACAAATCTCTTATATTGCTACTGGGAGTGAAACATGAAACAATCTCTTTGGAAACATTCGAAAATCTATTTTAAAATATATCCTACACTTAGCCATATAAATAGCAACTGCTCATCCAGGCATTTACCCGGAGAACTAATGACATATGTCTGTATAAAAATCTGCAGACATATTTATAGTAGCCCCAAAATGAAGAGATGCAGACTCCCTGGTATAAGTGAATATGTGATGGCTGGGCTGTATCCAGCCATGGAATTAAGATGAAAAAGAAATAATATACACACCCATTGAGACGACTTCCTATTGCACTGCTCAGTGTGAATAAAAGTCATTTCTCTAAAGACAACCTACTTTATGATTCCATTTATATAATAGCTTCCTTAAAATGACAAAATTAGAGATCTATAGAACAAATTAGTGGTTGGCAGAGATCAGGGATTTGGGGACTAGAGATTGAGTGTATCTATAAAGACAGAGTTCAGGGAAGTCTTTGTGATAATGAAACAGTCTTAATCTTGATTGTGGCTGTAATTATCCACATCTACCCATGTGATCACTTGTAAGAACTCAAAGAATGCTCTGGCTCTAAACTCCTGGTTTGAAAATTCCATATGGTTGCATAAAATATTCTATGGTAAAACTCGATTACAAGTACAGAAAAACATGCTTTACTGTCTTTTCTATTTATTCTGAACCCATAATAATTTCAAATTTGAGCACAATCTGCAAGTCATTCAGGCTAACAGGCGCTGGCAGCCTCCAGTCTCACAGTGGTTACTTCAGCATCCTTCGGTGCCTTCACAAAGCGGCAGAAGGGAATATTCAACAGCAAATGGGTAACAAAGCCCCAGGCACCAACGGCCTAAAACCATGTTAGTTATCAATGACCTATTTTAGATACAAGAGTAAGTGTAACACACATTGCCCATGCACCTTTAGAGGAATGTAATAAAGTAAACCGCCAAACTTGCCAAATGACTAACAAAGTTTGCTGTAGCCACAGAGGTGGTGAGCTGTCCAATGTGCTGGCACTCTGCATGATCGAAACATTCTATTTGTGGGACATTTTACAACCCAGTATCTTACAGGAAAAGGACAGTTGGCTCAAATTGAAAAGCCAAATTAACGCTTACATCTGAGCAAATCTTTTTATTAAGAAGAAATGACTTTCTTCATCTCTGAGGGCAGAGAGGTGGGGGAGAAGGGTGTGAGAGCTAAACAATTTCCCCCAAGGTCCTTATAGATAGAAATTAATCTGTGAAGCTGCTTTTAGTTGTGTATACAGGCTGCAGTACTTTCAATGACATTTTAGTCTAATTGATTTTATCTGCTTCAATGCACATTTTGAGGGCTTGAGAATCCAGTATGCTGGGTACCTATTTCCTCCTTCTTAGCACCATCATCTCTACCTCCTCTTTCTTTTTTTCCTCGCTTTCCTTTTTCCTCTCTCTGGCTCACTCCTCTCCTCCCATTGAATCCTGTTCCTGTCCTTCTCCTCCCCAGCCCTCTCTCTCTCTGAGACCTGTGAAAACTAGGGAAACTTTGAAATGCTTCAAGGATACAGAGGGTTTTGGGTGGAGATGAGAGAACCAAGAGGCTGTTTCTCTCATGGGCTCCAAGTTGACAGATCTGTTACTGTAAGACATGATAACAGGTTAGTATCAGAAGAGGCAAAGGGCCCTTATTTAGATCCCTCCAACTACCTGCCTGCAGTAACTCAAGCAGTGCTGGCAGGAAAGCAACAGTGGGGGTAGAACTAGCAGATTTCCAGTTCCACTTCAGTCCAGCATGCTACACACTGTGTCAGAGCATGCCAACATTTCAGCATTGTAGTCTTTCTTTCTTTGCGGTGATCTTTTCTTTGTTCTCTTTCCTCTCATCCGCCTCCCCTTATTCCTCCTCATCTTCTTCCTTCTTCCCTCTTTTTTCCCCTCCTCTTTATCTTCCTCTTCTTCTCCTCTCCTCCTCCTTCTCTGCTCACAGACTCTGCTCCAATGGGACAGCTTCCTTCCTATCTGTAGTTGCCTGGTTAGAAGACTGAGGATTTCAGTGGCTGTGGCATCAGCTCAGCATATTTCCTTGAGTTACTGGTGATCACCCTTAGCCCAACAGTTTAAGACTCTGTGGTCCATGTGCTGGGTTCTCCCAAGAGTAATAGTAAGCATGTTCCTTGTCCTCTTCTCAGCTTTGCAGATGTTCACAAGCAATGGGGCAATTTCAGACCTCAACAATGTGTGCAAATAAAATTTAAGATTAAATTCTCAATGCACAAAGTTTCTGCTGACAAAGTAGACAAAGACACCACTGGGGTCTCATAGCTGTAGGAGTCTCTGTCACTGAACAATATTGGGGACTAGATCAGGACTTCTTATGTCATTCAGAACCATGTGTATGGTTTCTTCAGGGCCTGCGTGTGTGGCCAGAGCAGGCAAGCTAGAGAGGAGCAAATATATGCACAGAGGTACAAACCAGGATGGTGGTGCTCCTAAAGCCAGGTTCAGCCACTCACTGAAGTCCAGTGTGGAGGAGATGAGAGCTGGAGGTTTATTCAGGGAAGGGAGCAGACTTGTCCCCAAAACCATCCTACTTTCAGGCTGGAGTACTGGTCTATAAGAGCCTGGTGGGAAAGTGAGAGAGCATGAAATTCTGAAAAGTCTGAAAAGCCTCCATAAGCTTCCAGAAGGCCTTGCTGCTCTATCTTCCATCCTTAAGAGACCTGGCTTGACAGAAAACACAGTGTAGAAGATCATGACTGTCAGGAGGCAGGGACAGAGCTGAGGGGGTGAGATGCAGTGGTGGCTGCAGTCTACAGTGAATGCTACCCACAGAGGTCCCATGATGAGACAATCTCTATGCAGGAAGAGGCTCTGCCTGTCATACTGCCTAAGTGAGCTTCCTGGAAAAGGACAGGGCTGGGCGGGAGCTTCGCATGCAGTTCCATCAGTCATGGTCCCGGCTTGATCTCTAGCACTACATATGGACCATGAGCACTGCCAGGGATCATTCCTAAGTACAGACTAGTCTGTGAGCTCACTGCATGGAACCCAGCACTCCCTGCAAAAGTGACAATGTTTATTCACTCACTTAACATAAACACAAACTTGTGGTAAAAGCCATGGTTAGGGATTGGTTGGATGTGACATGAAGGACAATATAGGCACTGGGCCAGGAATGTGACCAGTGGCAGAACATCCTGGCATGAGAGGCCCCAGGTTTGATCCCTAACACCATATGTTTAGACCCCCCCTTCCCAGCACTGTTGACTGTTTCCCCCATAACAACAGCCAAACTAAAACTGTCCTAGTGCCATAGGAGAGGACATGGGGGATTGGGTTGAATCAGGGGGCTCTCATCTGCTGGGTTCTGGTGAAGAGCAAGGAGAGGTCAGAGGAAGAGTAGGACTAAGAATGAAATGCCCAAGGTGTGGCTGCTTCACAATCTAATGCAGGGAGTTCATCACCTCAACTGGTGGAGGAACCTGGCTGAGACTGCTGGGAATCCACACAGACCATCAGTATGACAGGCAGGAACTGCAGTAACTGCAGGATGCCATCGTAAGTCCTAAGCATAAAGGAAAAGACATCTGGCATGTGTGTATAGTATGCACATGGTATACTGGAGGCTTCTGATTCTGGAAAATGAGTTAGAGGTGAGTGAGGGATCAAGAAACAGGAGGCAAGACTCTGTCATCTTGAGGAGATGAAAATGATTCCAGCATAGGTGAGAACGTTTACACTCACAGTTTTGCTCATGGCCATCATGTGCGGATAACTCAATGGAGCTGTGGAGAGCAGGGCTGATTGGGATCATTTAGAGATTGGTGATGCAGAAACAGCACTGGCACCTATGGCTCAGCAGTTTCCAGCTGGGAGCATATATTCTTCCTAGGTGCTTAGCATTGCTTTTACTGGTTCCAGGAGGTTGGCAATGCTCTTGACCCTTCTCTTACACCATCTTGCTTTAAACTTTTTATGTTTTTTGCTACCATCACTGCCTTTGTAATATTTTGAGGGGATGGTGGTTGGAGGTGTGGTGGGGGTATGATCTGACTGATGATTATCATGGGGCAGGTGGGGGGGTAGCCACACTATTTCTACCTGAGGTCAGTATAACAAACTGAAGTGTTTTCCATGTGTTCTTTGCAGGAAAGCTTTCATTCGAGACTTGATCGGTGGCCATAGTCTCAATTTAGCTGACACAAGCTAAAGGAGACCCTTGCGAGATCTTTTAGGCAGAGATAGGGCCTTTCCTCTGAGATGTGGTGGGCAAGGGGCACTGAGGTGGGAGAGAGTCCTGGTATGGTCATTTCCCTGGTCCTGGCTACTCACTTAAAACACAAGCAAGAGCAAGTAGATGAGGGAAGAGGAAATAGACTAAGATTTTTTCTTCATAAGACTGATATGAGATGCGGGAAGCTACTCTAGAGCTGAGTGGGAATTGTGACCCACAGAGAGAGCTGAGAGCTCAGAGAATCTTTAAACATAGACTGGCATTGGGCTATAGATCAGTCAGTTGGAGGAACACTGATCCTCCAACCCAGTACCAACTATTATCATTATCAATCTCATCAACATCATCACCATCATTGTTATCATCATGTTAATGATTTAACCATGTTATTGTCCTCCAGCCTTCCTTCTGGGTGGGATGGTCCCATCCAGTGGTATTCAGGGACTCCTCTTGTCCCTATATATTTATGGACCAATCCTGGCAGGGCTTAGGAGACCTTATGAGGTACCAGGGATCAAACTTGGGTTGACTGTGTGCAAGGGAAATGCCCTAACCCCTGAGATGCCCATCCACCCCAACCCTGTCCTCCTAGTCTTCAGGTCTTTTTAGATTCTGTATCATCCCTCGATGAGAGTTGGGAAACAGAGGGGAAGCAATGCTGGGAAGGGATGATAACCAAAGGCTGGTTGCAGCACTTAGCTCATGAAAAGACAGCACCTTTTCAGAGCTGCTGGATGCACAATTCTGTTCCAGCTCATTTGCATATGGTGCACTATTTAGATGACTTGAATGTGATAACTCAGAACAATCCATATTTATGATGTGAAAATTGCTGACTAAATAATTACACATTAAGTAACGTCTGTTTCCTTTTATGTTATTGTTTCTAATTAGCAGTGGGGAAATAAAGTCATCATTATTTATGGATACAGTTTAGGCTTGGCATTCATATCAGGCTGACTTTCCTCATGCCTATTCACAGTCTCTGCTCACTACTCTATAGCCCCTGGGACTTGTCAGCTTTGGGGGAAAAAAGGGCAGCATCCCCACTCTCTCAGTGTCCTCTTTCCACACTTTATAGGCCATGACAGATGTTCCTTAAGTCTGACCCACTTGCCTGGATTTTATTTCAGGTTGGGAGGAGAGGTTAGGGGCAACACCTGCAGTGCTCAGGGCCTTCTGACTCTGGCTTGGGAATCACTCCTGGAGGAGCTTGAAAGACCCTGTGTGTGCTGGGGATGGAAACTGAGCCAGCTGTGTGCAACACCAGCATCTGACCTTCTGTGCTATGGCTCCACCCCCAGAACCTTCTTCTGTCCTCACACACAGTCACATATGTCATAAAGAGAAAAGAATCATCCTTAATTCTGAAATCATTCATAGGTGAAAATTCTATTACAGGAAATTCTTGCTTTTTCTTAATACTCATAAATTTTACTGTGTTCATTTTAGACAAATATCACTGGGACATTTTTCTAAACAGAACTAATTGCTTTTCTAACTCTTGTCCTTTTGATATATACGTGATAATACAATGGATATTTATTAATAAACAGAAAGATTTATTTAGTTGCAACATGAATTAGCACGGCAGAATTGGCCCACTGAGTGTCACTCTAACTGTGGAAAGCAAGGATTTACCTTCAGCTATATGACTTCTTTCTCATGTTACATACAATATTTTGAAATCACTGCTGGCCTTGTCAATGACTAATGTATTTGTTGTGAGATATGTTTTAGTTCTCTGAGTATCAGTTTTAAATAGTCTTTAGCCTAACTCAGAGGGCATAACCAGGGTAGTGAATTGGTTCACTCTCATGATCCTAAAAAGAGCAGAGCTGGGTCCCCACCACCAGCAGCTATGCAAAGGTGAACCAGGAAGAGGCCAGGAAGCAGAATGTAGGAAACATTCCTGGGGAACCACTTAAATAATATTGCCCTCCACCCCTCTAGAGCTGAGCAATGTAGGGGTATAGAGTATTCTCCATCTTAGAAAATAGCAGCTTCAGGGCAGGCTGTGCTTCAGACAGTCAAATGGTGTCTTTGGGATCAGGCACTAGAGGTTTTCTGTTTATTTGCTTTTGACTTTAAGTTTCAACATGAATCTAATGTGTTGCCAATATTTGAAGCACTGGTTCACTCTAAAAGGTTTCCTGGTACACTGTTCCTTTCTCCATCTTGGAAATGATAATACCAGTTTAGAACTGAGCATTGAATGTAGTCAAAGGGCATAATAACCTCGATATGTATGCATTACGAGCCACAATGTGTAAGAGAGAGGGAGAGAGAGAGAAGAGAGACAAAGTCCCTGCCATAGAGGTAGGCCGGGCCAGGTGGAGAGGGAATCAGGGGACATTGGTGGTAGGAAATGGGCACTGGTGGAGGGATGGGTGCTGGAACACTGTATGACTGAAACCCAAACATGAACATCTTTGCAACTGTATATCTCATGGTGGTATAATAAAAAAATGGAAAAAAAAAAGTAAATGTGAAAACATTAAAATAAATTAAATGAATAGATAAGTAAATAAATAAATGAATAATAGATAAATAAATGAATGAAGGAATGAATAGAAAAATAAATAAAAGTTTTCCTGGGTCCCAAAGAATCTCACATTTCCAAGAAAATAATCAAGAGTAATCCAGGGTGATATGTGCCTCGTAGAAGCTGTTTGGGAGTGTTTCTGTTTCTTCTATTTCCTGGAATAGCTTGAAAAGGACTGGCAGTAGGTCCTCCTTAAAGGTTTGGTAGAATTTGCCAGTGAACCCATCTGGACCTGGGCTTTTGTGTTTGGCAGGACTTTTAATTACTGTTTCAATTTCCCCGATGGTGATAGGCTTATTCAGGTATTGGAAGTCTTCTTGTTTCAGCAGGGGAGGTTATAGGACTTCAGGAATTTATCCATTTCTTCTAGATTCTCATGTTTCACGGCATACAGGCTCTCAAAGTAATCTCTGATGATCTTTTGGATTTCTGTGGTTTCTGTTGTGATGTCACCATTTTTATTTCTGATTCTGTTTATTTGGGTTCTCTTTTCCCTGTCCTTACAAGTCTTGCCAATGGTTTGTCAATCTTGTTTATTTTTTCAAAGAACCAGCTCTTGGTTTCATTAATCTTTTGGATATTTTTGCTTTCCAACTCATTGATTTCCTCTCTAAGTTTTATTATTTCCCTTTTTTCTGCCTGGGTTGGGCTCCTTTTGTTGGCCTTTTTTCTAATGTCTTCAGCTCCGTAGTCAGATTATATGTAAGGGCCCTTTCTTGTTTCCTGATGAATGCTTGATGAGCTATAA
>JAJIBD010011767.1:0-35252 GCA_021461705.1 Cryptotis parvus
TGTTGCAGGACTCCTTTAAGGGCATTTGGCTCAAAACATTAGCACACTAAAGGGCCTAGGTGAGGTGCAGGGAGGGATTATCTAAGGACATTTAACACTCCCTGCTTTCCATAACAATGGGAGGAAGGCCTGAGTTGCATGGGTATAAACTAGCCGGTTTTCACTCTCCCACGCTTCTTTGGGGGCTGTTGCTCACTGTGAGCGGTCGCCCTGCTTGGAAGTGTTCTTCTCCTTTCCCAAAGCCTTTGCACGTGGTGGTCGCCATCTTGGCCTACACGTGGCTGGGGTTCTAGCCTGGAATCCTAAGCATCGGGTTTTTCCTTTTGCTGATTTGTATGCCTGAACCTGTGATAAGTAAAGTCTTTTTAAAACCTCATCGGATCCCTGAGTGCTCATCCATTCCTCGCCCGGCTCGGAGGTAGAAGGGAACTTCGCTTCCCGGCACTGTCGGGGACCCGGCGGAGCGCCCGACATTTGGCGTCCCTTGTGTGGGCACCACGAACATCGTCTGGTCTAATTATCATCGGACAGAGATCATCTGCCTCCGAACCGTGAGTAAAATGATGGATATCTCATGGTATAGATACATTGTATCTTTTATTGGCTCGGAACCATACATAGCCCAGTCTATAAAGTTCCTTTCTGAGAACTACTCTATCTTTTCACAAATCATCTGGGTCCTTGCGATTTTTTAAACTGTACCTTTGCGTAAGGACAATGTTTAATAGAGAGAGGGAAGAAAGTAATAAATTGAATGCAATCTTAAGGGACGAGATTTACTCAGCGATTGAAGAAATAAGTGAGGATCATAAAGCTACAGGTAGACTGGTCTTAAAGCTTGAGGACAGAATTATTAAACAGAGTTTAAAATTTGAAAAGAAATTAGAAGAACAGGAAAGTAAAATTATTAACCAGATTTTAAAATTTGAGGAAAAATTAGAAGAACAGGATTTAAAATTCAAGGAAAAATTAGAAGAACAGGATTTAAAATTCAAAGAAAAATTAGAAGAACAGGAAAGTAAAATTATTAAACAGGATTTAAAATTTGAAGTAAAGTTTGAAGAGCAGAAGAAGGATATCGATAAAATCAGCATTATCTTAGAGGAAGAAATTGACAGACAGAGAGATAGAATAGATGGACAGAAAGAGGAGGTTTGGAAGTTACACATAAGATTGAAAGAACAAAAGGAAGAAACATATAGGAAACTTGAAAACTTAAACCAAGAAATGGATGTGTTACGCAGGGGAGATTTCTGATTTCATAACTTATCAATCAGGACCTAGCGCATACCCAATACTGAGGCGTGAACCAACTAAAAGCCGTTCACAAACACGCCCCCAAAACTGTAGACTTGAAAAAGGTGTATACATTCCCAGCAAAAAAAATCTAAAAAAGAATTCTAATGTGGCTGATAACTTAGAGGAGGAACAGGAAAACCCAGAGGAGGCAAATTCCCAAGCTGAAAATCTCCCCAGAGTTAATACCCTCAATGGGGTAGATGTTCCTCTGCCAGATACTACAAGCTCTGATGAGGAAGAAGGGGAGGAACAGATTAGCTCGAGTCAAAGAGCAAAGCCCAGCAATCTTTCTCATGACCAATCTAAAGATAAAGTAAAACCGATTCATGAAGACTTAAAAATTGAGGCAATAACCCCGTTTAGGAAGGCTTGCGACAGGTTTGGAATATCAAGTCCTTATACTTTAAAATATTTAGCTGATTGGAGGCGAAAGTGGTCAGTGGGTATTGGGAGACTTTGAAAGCGGTAGCCGATACTTGTCTAAACAAATCACAGTACATGCAATGGCATATGTGGTATGCAGATGGGGTTAACCAGAATATTGACACTTTAAGAGAAAAGGAATCAGGCCATACTATAACTTTTGCCATGCTAAAAGGTGAAGGTGAATGGAAAGATAAAAGCAAAACAAGCGACATTACCTGAACCTATTTTAAAATTCGTTCGGGAGACAGCATTAAAGGCGTGGGAAAGAGTAGGTTCCGACCCAGAATTTCTAGGTAGCTATACAAAAATTTACCAGGGTCGTGATGAACCATACTTTGATTTTGTTGGGAGATTATGTGAAACAATCCAAAGACAGGTTCAAGACCCAACCACTCAAGAAATCCTAAAAGCGAAACTTAGCATATGAGAATGCTAATCAAAAATGTCGAGCATTACTATATGGTATTAGGGAAAAGGATGACCTCATGGGGTATCTAAAGGCCTGTAGAAATGTCGGTTTAACCTCCCATAAAACACAGGATGATATAGGAGGCTTATCCCATACAGCAGGAGGATCAGGAGAGGGATGAAATGTCAGACAGCTCTAGGGGGAGAAACAAGTCAGACAGCTCTAGGGGGGAGAAACAATAAACTTCAAAGGATAAACAATAATCGGAGAAACTATTCTAATAATCGCAGCTCCACCCCTCGAAGGGCCCCACCTGGACCATGCCCAAGGTGCAGAAAAGGAAAACATTGGGCCAGAGACTGTCGGTCTTGGAGGCGGAAGTCAGCCTCAGGCTTCATCTGGACAGATAACCTGCTTTAGCTGCGGAAAGAAGGGACGCACCCGTAGAGATTGCCCATCTCCTAAAACTATCAATACAGGGCAACATTCTAATAATCCCTTTATAGGAAATGTTACATGGACCCCCTCCCAGGTTCCACAAGCTCCATGAGCTCAAATAACATCTATTCCTCCCCTAATGCGGGAAACTGGGTGGGGGGCCAGCCCCAGGCCCAGCTGAATCCAGGGGCACTCTCCTTCATTCCACCTGCCCACTATCCTCCGAATCAGAATCCACAGAATTACAGTCAATAAATGCTCTCTGGCCTACCCCATCAGGCAGTGACAGTCTCGACATTCTCTGCCCTAAGACTGTCACAATATACCCAAGTCAAGACCCCTACATGCTAAAAACAGGGATAAAAAGGACCTGCTCCCCAGGTAGTATGGGTTTAATTCAGGGAGCGATTGGCTGAAATTTAAGGGAATTATGGTGCATT
Source organism: Cryptotis parvus (assembly GCA_021461705.1). Taxonomy (NCBI): domain Eukaryota; kingdom Metazoa; phylum Chordata; class Mammalia; order Eulipotyphla; family Soricidae; genus Cryptotis; species Cryptotis parvus. The sequence continues at coordinate 3,013 of JAJIBD010011767.1, forward strand.
TCGGACTTCTGGATCCTGAATCTCATGGAGAGATAATACTGTCAATATCTGTGCCAACTAAATGGACTTTTAAAAGGGGAACCACTTGCTAAACTATTATTATTTTTTGAGGATCCGTGTAGTCAGTCCGAGACACCCCTACAGCTGGTGGCTTAAACAGTACCAACCATTCTGCCAACTTCATTGTTGGTTATGCAGCCACACAGAACCAAGCCCACCAGCCACCTGCTAACTATCTAGTTGGGTACACTGCCAGAATTTCTCAGGCCAAGCGGCCGGTTATACCCATCGAAATTTATAAAAGGAAATTCAAAGGCATGTTGGATACAGGGGGCAGACATATCCATAATCTCCACCAAGTATTGGCCCTCTAACTGGGCCCTAAAGAAAGTGTCCCATAGCCTGAGCGGGGTAGGCAATATCTCCTCCTCTCTTCTCCGACAGAGTGCCAGGTGGCTGCCGTGTATTGGCCCTGAAGGGAATGTAGCCATGGTCCAGCCTTATATAGCCCCTATGCCTTTAACTTTATGGGGTCGAGACATGCTGGAGCAGTGGGGGGGCAGTAATCCACATACCTCGTCCAATTCCCCGTCGAGCACCAATTCCAGCTCTCCATAATAAGCCTAACACCGGGAGTAACCCTTTTTAATTGGGGCCGCTGTGGTTGGCGCCCACTACCTATCCGTATTCAGTGGAAGTCTGACAAACCTATATGGACACCACAGTGGCCCCTCAATACCAAAAAGTTAGAGGCGCTAACAAATCTAGTGGAAGAACAGCTGAAATTAGGACATATTGAGGAAACGTTTTCCAGAATGGAATTCTCCTGTTTTTTGTAATACAGAAAAAATCAGGCAAATGGCGTTTGCTGATTGACTTAAGGAATGTAAATTCTACTATGGTCCCCATGGGAGCCCTACAACCTGGGCTCCCCTCTCCAGCAGCTATTCCTAAGGATTGGCCGCTAATTATCATAGATTTAAAAGACTGCTTTTACAGCATACCTATCCACCCAGATGATCGGAAAAGGTTTGCATTTTCAGTCCCTTCCATTAATCATAAAGGTCCTTTACGTAGGTTTCAGTGGACAGTATTGCCCCAAGGAATGACTAATTCACCTACGATGTGTCAACACTTTGTTGATGAGGTTTTGCGACCCATTCGTGCTAAATTTCCTGGTGCATACATCATCCACTACATGGATGATATCCTGCTAGCTTGTGATAATTCCAGAGATCTCCAGAATTTATATAATGATGTAATGACAGTTTTACCAGAGGCTGGCTTACAAGTAGCTCCGGAGAAAATCCAGATGCAGCCTCCATATGAATATTTGGGCTATGCTCTTGACCGCACTACAGTGCGTCCTCAAAAGATCTCCATTAGTCAGAAAAGGCTCAAAACCTTGAATGATTTTCAAAAACTGCTGGGGGATATCAACTGGGTGCGCCCCTCCCTTGGTATTCCTAACTGTGAGCTCAGTAACCTGTTCCACACCCTTGAAGGTGATCCTGCTTTAAATAGCCCAAGGCAGCTAACTCCTAAAGCTCAGAAGGAATTAGATTTTTTCATGAATCGGCTTCAAAAATCTTACCTCTCCAGATTTAATCCCGGAGAAAAGGTATGGTTCTTGGTCTTCAACACTCCCGAGTCTCCAACTGCTGCTATAGCCCAATTATCTGGACCGTTAGAATGGGTTTACTTACATAACAAGCAGAATCGTACTGCTACACCTTACCTTGAGATGATAGCTAACCTTATAATTAAGGGAAGATCAAGAACCCAAGTATTACTTGGACATGATCCCCATGTAATTGTACTACCTGACCCTAAAAAAGAAATTGAAGCTGTTTTACCACTCAGTGAAATCCTTCAGAGAGCTTTAGCAGATTTTTCAGGAGAAATATCTTATCATTACCCAGCTGGAAAAACCTGGGAATTTCTGAAAAGGACACCTTTTATAATTTCCACCATTGTCCGCTCCTCTCCCATTCCTGATGCTCCAGTGTATTATATTGATGGCTCCTCATCAGGAAGGGGTGGAATTACAGGTCCTTCGTTGACCACTACTGTGCATACAAATTATAAATCTGCCCAACAAGTGGAACTCGCCACCCTGATACATTTACTATCCCATGTATCTGGCCCATGTAATGTGGTGAGTGATTCTGCATATGTAGTTGGTTTATTTCCTGGAATTGTCACTGCTTCTTTAAATGCCCATAATCCTATAATTCAGGAGCTGCTCCATAAACTACAAGATCTCCTCCGAAATAGAACATTCCCTATATACATCTCCCACATCCGTTCTCACAGCCGACTCCCGGGCCAATGGTTCGAGGAAAGCGAAGCAGCAGATCTCTTGGCAGCACCAGTATTTAAATCAGCTGAGGAAGAGCACCAGACTCTACATACAAATGCCCGCCGCCTTCATGTACACCATGGCATCCCATGGAGACAAGCTAGACAAATTGTCCGCAACTGTCCTGTCTGTGCTCCTTTACATTGTACATCTCATGTAGCAGGGAGCAAATCCTCGAGGTTTACAGACAAACCAATTGTGGCAGATGGATATAACTCATACTAACTTATTTCCCAACAAACCTTTCCTTCATGTGGTCATCGATACATATTCCCGGTTCATATGGGCTGTTCCTATGACGTCTGAAAGAGCTAAATCTGTTTGTTCATTTTTACTCCAGTGCTTCTCCGTCATGGGTATTCCCCATACCATAAAAACAGATAATGGTCCTGCTTACACCAGCAAAACCTTCAAATCCTTTTTGCGAGGAATGGCAGATCAAACATATTACAGGAATTCCATATAATCCACAAGGACAAGGAATAGTTGAGCGTGCCCACAGAACACTTAAAACTCAGCTATTAAAGCAGCGAAAAACAAGCATGCCTCCAATGGATTCTTTATCTTTAACATTATTCACCTTAAACTTCTTAAATATACCTCAAGGAGATCCCTATACCGCGGCTGAACGTCACTTTCAAGAAGATATGCAAACTCAAAAAACAGTCAATTCACCTATCTGGGTGAAAATTGATGATAAATGGATTGCAGGTCACCTCCTCATTCGGGGAAGAGGCTATGCTTTCATTTCTACAGACGATAACCCTGCCAAGAAACTCTGGGTCCCTCTGCGACTTGTTAAGACTAGAATTCTCCAAGAATCAGAAAACAACTAATTCTTTCAATATAAAGTCTTAAATTTTAAATTGCAAGTTGCTGTTTAAACTTCCTGGATTGGTTCCTTTTAATAATGATCTTGTTTTACAGTCTGTGATCATGGTTCATGTCTAATATCTTGCCTTACAGCCTAAATATTTTCTTTCTTACAAAAAAAAAAGGGTGGAAAAATGGGTGGACTCTGATCACAGTGCTCATTACAAAAATGTTTGCTAAATCAATAAAAAATTGTTTTTCTAATGATTCTGTTCACAGGATGAGATATTCGAATCCAGTAAACCTGCGCTACAGTGCTCAATACTCGAGACTCCTAAAACAGTGCTCGCTAAAAATTTAATAATTTGCAAAACTAATTTTTCCCAATGCTCTATTCACAGGAAAAGACACTTTCTCACCATCATTTGCCGGCTTTATATTTATGAAGCGCTTGACTCGTTACCATTTATCACCCTAAATGGGTCACATATACAGCTGTAAGATATTGATCGATCAAATGTATGTGTGCGTGTGTGTGCATGTGGTGGCCACCATTATGTTTGTGATTAATGTTGTGTCTATGTTATGTCTCAACTACTACCTTCTCAATTTCTGACCACTACAAACCTCTATTACATTCATCAACTCCACTGCTGATCCACTAGATTTATCAATTTTAAAATCATCAATTCTCATACTTATTTCCCTGCTCCACCCATGTTGGAGCTTCTTTATATTCTTCTCTCCATCCCAGACTTGGATCCCTACAAAGCCTTAAAATCTCTACTTGTGATTAACCTCGAAAAGTGTTTTTGTCTCGCCTAAGCTACAGGTACAGTTACCGGTGCCAATGTTCCCTTGCTGAAGAAGCCCTGCAAGGCGCCCACACCGATGTTCCAGACACCTGCTCCAGCGCTCAAGACTCCTGTTCCAGAGTTCAAGATATCACACCGATGTTCCGGACACCTGTTCCAGCACTCAAGACTCCTGTTCCAGAATTCGAGATACTTGTTCCAGTGTTCCTGAAACCCAATCCAGTGTTCCTGACAATTCAACGAGTTCCTGACCGCTGCTCTCCAGAGACTCATACTCATATGATCACCGCTATTGCTGTTCCAGAAGTAGCCCCACAGACTTTGTTCCAGACACCCGACTTTACATAAAATATAGCAAATTGACTCTCACAAATTATGGACAGTGCAAACTATAGTCCGTTATAATCAAACAGCTAAAAACACTTTATCTTGAACTTTGCTTTGGGTCCAAAAACAAGTTAGGATCCTAAAGTAACATGTATTATCATTTTGTAATTCGAATTGTTTTTTCTTATCTTAATTTTCTGTACATTACTAAATATTTCTTACCTTTTCAATTTTTATTAGTAAACTAATCAGGGGGAGTTGTTGCAGGACTCCTTTAAGGGCATTTGGCTCAAAACATTAGCACACTAAAGGGCCTAGGTGAGGTGCAGGGAGGGATTATCTAAGGACATTTAACACTCCCTGCTTTCCATAACAATGGGAGGAAGGCCTGAGTTGCATGGGTATAAACTAGCCGGTTTTCACTCTCCCCCGCTTCTTTGGGGGCTGTCGCTCACTGTGAGCGGTCGCCCTGCTTGGAAGTGTTCTTCTCCTTTCCCAAAGCCTTTGCACGTGGTGGTCGCCATCTTGGCCTACACGTGGCTGGGGTTCTAGCCTGGAATCCTAAGCATCGGGTTTTTCCTTTTGCTGATTTGTATGCCTGAACCTGTGATAAGTAAAGTCTTTTAAAACCTCATCGGATCCCTGAGTGCTGATCCATTCCTCGCCCGGCCGGAGGTAGAAGGGAACTTCGCTTCCCGGCACTGTCGGGGACCCGGCGGAGCGCCCGACAATCCAGCAGGAGATGTCTCAAGAGTTCAGCTACCCAAGAAGAGTCAAATGCATGTGCTTGAGAAGTCCTCAGATACAGCATCAGGTCAGCATGGGAGACTCTCTGTGTTACCAAGTGGAGGTAAAAGAAAGAGACTTTGCTGATGTCATCTCACAAAACAAAGATCATCCAAGCTCTTTCCAGGCAATGCCATGTCAAGTGAGTCAGAAGCAGATTTTAGGATAAAGGAATACAGCAAAGTGGAAGTATGACTAACACAAAGACAAATTAGGAGAAGGGGTTGAAGGGATGAGAGAGGGGTAGAAAGAGACATGGAGCTTCTTTTCTTGCTGTTCACTCATAAAAGGAGTATTTGCGTTGGCCCAGACCATGCTCCTTTGCTTACTGTCATTGGCTGCTCTTCTGCTACTTTTACAACATTGTGCCTGACAGAGACTGTGTCAAAAATATTGGGATGGGGCTGAAGCCATAGTGGGGAGGGTATTTGCCTTGCATGCATGTTGCCAACCCTGGTTTGATTCCCAGCATCCCATATGGTCCCCCAAGCACTGCCAGGAGTAATTCCTGAGTGCAGAGCCAGGAGTAACCCCTGAACATAGCTGGGTGTGACCCAAAAAAGAAAAAAGAGAAAAAAGAAAAAACATTAACTTGCTGACCCCTACAAAAAGTTTGGTTTGCTTACTCCCAACTTGGTATAATAAGAACCTCGCTTCCACTCCGCTAGCAAGCACTACATGCTTCTTCCACTATATTTGATGCTTCAGGTTCTCTTCCGAAACCATTATCCTGAAAAACACCAAGGCTTGAAGCAAGCAATAGGAAAACTATTCAGAGTTATAGCTCTGAATAATAATAATAATAAATAAATAATTAAAACTGCTAAGAGTATATGTGTGCAAACAAATAAAATTATAATTATTTTAGGATAAAAAGTATATGTGATATGGTATATGTGATATGATTCCTTTTATTCATAGGAATTAAAGGAATTTATTAATAGAATCTGCTAACAATAATATAAAATTTACATATGACTACCAGGTGAATTTACATAAATAAAACAGATAAAATATTTTCACTATCACAGTTTAAAAGTGGAGGCCACAAGTTTGAAAGTGCTTTTATATCTATTCTAAGAGTTTGATAACATTAGACTAAGAAAAATATGTCTGGGTTAAAGGATGGCTCCTACCCGTGAAATGTGAAATAGTCATTTTAGGATGTTTTGGAGCTTCTGCAGAGAAATTTAAAACCAAATGAAAGCCACACTTCTTCTGCATTTGACTCATATTTTTTTTCAACTTTGTTTTCTTCAGGTTACTCCACCCTACACTCATAAGTTTATCTCTTCCTATTTTGTTCCACCACCCCTCTCTCTCCCTGTCTCCAATATCCCTGGTACAAGCTTCTACTCTGTATTCTCTCATCTACACAGCAAGCCCTGCACTACTCCTAATCCTGGCTTCCTGCTCCAAGGCTTGAAATCTGCTTGTTACTTCTCCCCAATCCATTCCCCTGTGCCTACTTGCTGAGAGCAAAGATATTCAGGAGGCAACGTGTCCAATTAAAATGTTCAACTCCTAAAGCAAAAATGAGTTATAAAATTTGCCTATAAATTGATGGACATGGAGAAGATTATGTTGAGTGAAATTAGCCAGAAGGAGAGAGACAGATACAGAATGACTGCATTTATCTGCATAACATAAATATATAGGTACATATTATGATACCAATATCCAAGGTCAAGTGAAACATACATCAGGAGGTCCTGTCAAAGGTGGAAATGATCACAAACGTGTGGGAGTCAGAGGCTGGGTAAGACAGAAAATGGAACAGTGTGCTAACAATTGTCGAGGGTACTAATACCAACCTAGAACTGAGCATTAAATACAGGCAAAAGATACACATGACAAACCTTTAATGTATGTTCTGTAATCCATAGTCTGGAAAGGAAGGAAAAGAGAAAGAGAGAGAAAGGGAAAGAAATAAAGAACCTGGCATGGAGGCAGGCTGGGGGAGGGGGAGGGAACCGGGGACGTTGGTGGTGGGAGATGGGCACTGGTAGAGGGATGGGTGCTGGAACACTGTATGACCAAAACCCAAATATGAACATCTTTGTAATTGTATATATCACTGTGGTATAATAAAATACTTTAAAAAATGTTCAACTCCTTTGCAATCTAGCTGATCATGTTACCCACTTCTTGAATGTATGAGACATAACTCAGAATGTCTGCTAGCATGATGAGAGTTTGCCCATGTCTCAAAGGCCTGTATGTCTTTCCCAAGTCTTTCTCCTTCTCCTTTTTTCCTTTCTTCTTTTCCTTGCTTGTTCCACAAACAGGCGGCTCTGTGTGGAGGAGGCCTCTTGGGAGCATGTGACACCAAACTATAAGCTAAGGATAGTGGAGCAGAAAGAGAAAAGGACCTGGGCAGAGACTCTGGACTGGCATCAAACCTTAAACTTCCTGTTAAATGAGAGTAGTCCATCTCTAAGCTCTCATTTATGTAATCAGTAGCCTAACAACACTCTTCCTTTTACCTGGCAAATCACTGCTCTCCCTATCCTTTCAAAAACTACCAGTTCTTGAAGCCCTGTGTTTCCTTTGAAGCCCACCTTAAACCCCACCTTCTATGAGGGAGGAATTTCATACGATCTCAAAAATGATATCCCTTATTCCCCTGGTCACATAAGTTACAATTTTAAAAAAAGCATGCATGTATCAAGACTAATTCATATAATAAATATGTATGCCTGTATACATATGGCATAAATATATATGTCTGTATATATACTCTCAGTCTAGCAACTATACTCACAGTATACTCACTGTGTATAGTTGCTGGACTGAGAGTTGCTGAGAAGGAAGAACCTTATTTCACCTACTTTGTATGCCCTGCAGCACACAGCAGAGTACCCAGAGCAGTCCCTTAATAAAGGGCTGTTAAATTATTTTGATGGAGAAACTCCTCCCTTCCCAGGTGTACAATCTGAGTTCCATTAAAGCACCTGACTTTTTGCTTCAATGTAGGGTACAAAAGTTATCAAATGAAGGGAAAAGGACTCCAGAAATCCTGGACATGTTTTGACAGTTTTGAAACTTTACTTCTTGTTGCTTACTGCTCCTCAAGGTATCGCAGTTGTGGCTGCGGTGCCCGGCTGTGTCGGCAGTTGGCAGACAGGGAGACAGGCTTGTCTACACACAGGGCTCTGCCCCATGAGCCCTGGATGGTTGATGGTCTAAGAGAAAAAGACTGGCCCTTGGGTGAACCCAGAGCTATGGCAGAGCCTGGAAAGCTACCTGTGGTGTATTCTATATGCCAAAAACAGTAACAGTAATGGATCTCATTCCAAACAAATGGAGATATCACTGGTGCCCTCTCAAGCAAATCAATGAACGGGAAGACAAGTGACAAGTGACTGCTTGTTGCTAACTAAACACTCCAATGGAGACACTAAAATCAAAAGAAGAGATAAAAATAGAATGGGTTCAAAGTCCAAGTCTTGGCCTATACATCATCAAATGAGTATGCTGGTTTGCCAAATTCAACCTCAAATCAAAATCTGGATGGAAGGTATGCTCCTATCCATAAATTTGATTTATTTTGTTGTCATCCTTTTACCTTCCTACTACTAACATTTTTTGACAAAAAATAATGTTGAGAACCTACTATGTGCCTGGAGGCCCAATCATCCCAGCTTACCCAGTGGCTGAGGGATTAGATTTCTGGAGAATCAGAAAATCTTAGTGTAAATACCAGGATCAACCCTGGCAATCAAAATGTTGATGACCAAAGTAACTCTGTATTTGAAACTAAATATAAAGAATGAAAAACTAAACACACAGATATGTTTCTTGCCCATATAGAATGCTATACTTGCAGCTCCTGGTTATAGTACAAAAACTTACCTCCTATTTTCCTTATAGGGACCACCCCTAGTGGTACTTCAGAAACTTGGGATCTTTCCTTCCTGGTGCTCAGCTCAACAGCACCTGGGATCATGAAGGCAGTGTTGGAGTGGGAGAAAGACAGCACATGCAATATCAGAGATGGAACCTTGGGCCTATCTCAAAAAACCCCTACTGTGAGGCTAAAAAATACTGCATTTTTTTAATGATTCATGTTAGATTCTGTGGCACAGCTCATCCAACACTTCCAGGTGCTAACATCACAAATCTCTCCACACAGTTGGCTGTCCAAATGGAGGGAAGAATTTTGTAAAAAGAAGAGAAAGCAGATGTTTAGTTCTTGAATGCGGTCATTATTTTGCCTGTCATGAATTCCAATCAACTTTAATCAGAGCCTGAGTGAGTTGTCTGTTGTTCTTGAATCAGCAGGAAAACTATCTTTAGGCCCTCAGCCCTTTTGAGACAGTGACTTTGATCTGTTGGGTACAAGTCTTCTTAGGAAAGGGACAGGAGAGGAGATGTCAACTATTTTTTTCTGGGGAAATGCCAAGGAAATGTAACTGAGGCATCTGCTAAATGATGTTTCAGCTGGGCCATCATTATTCCATGTGTTCTTCCTATACCTGATGCTGAGATAAAGTAAAAAGCTTTCCCATTCTTGAACTAAGGGAATTATGGTTAACTTATTTCCCCCTAAAAGAATGCCCGCATTACCCCAGATAGGTAAATATACTTCAAATACTATTTGGAAAATTATATCACTACCTCCCCATTCAATAAAAGCTAGTTGTCGTGATTCTCTCCTTTTTAAAAAATCAATTGAATACTTCTTACTCTAGTGGACTTTGAGGTGGGTGGCAAGATGGGAGAGGGGTGCACTCCCAGAAAGACCTCAGGAGACCCAAGAGTCACTCCCATAGACACTCAGCCAACCTTGTCAGATGGTCCAATGCTCATCCAGGCAATGTAATAAATGCTACTTGAGACTGGTGGTACTTGGGGGTCTCCAGGGCGCTTAGGTTGGGGAGGGACAGCAGTGTAGGAGTTTTAACTCTAGTTCGAGAGCATGCTAGGTATGTGATCCCAACTGATGAGCTGTCCCAGTACCTATGTTGGACTTTTTCCTTTTTAATTCCTGGATCTCATTTTGGTTAAATTTCTTTTAAAAATGTATTAAAGCAGACATTCTAGTGTATGGTGTGGTGTTGGAACATTGTATGCAGGAAACCCAATCATTAACAGTAACATAAATAACAGTGCCTTAAATAAATCTTTTTATTTGGTGGGGGAGGATCTCCCAAGTGGTGTTCAGGAGGCCTGAGGTTCCCTTCCAACAGTTCTTGGCCAATTAGTCAGGGGATTCAATGGAATGGTCTGAAAATGAAGTGTTGCTAGGACTTTATCTTTCCAGGGATTATCCATATCTACTCACTGGGAGCTTCCAGAGCTACAGCCAGCAATGCTCCGGGGATCATATGGTGCCGAAGACTGAACTAGGGGTGGATGCATGCATGTTATGCACCTTAACCCCTGTACTATCTCCTTGGCCCCAAACTTTAAAAAAGAAATCTTTAAATATTCCCCTGTATTTGTTTGCCCTTAGTTCACAATATTATAGACTCTTAAAAACATAATTTAACACTAGAATTGACTGGACTTTTTGCTGATTGTTTATATATATATAATCTTATTATAGGGAAGTCGGATGTGTAAATGGCGGCCCCCATGGAGTATGGGGGTCAACTGGCTTGTTGTGAGGCTCTGCTGGGGTGGCAGTCCAGGGCTAGAACCCCATTTTACACATCCGGACTTCCCTCTCTTCACAACTCCACCCAGCAGACCAGACTATCACAGCCCGGCTCGCACGGCCACGCGGTTCATCAATAAATGCTTTATTTAGAGGTGATTATAAGAGTATGCCACCCACACGGCAAGCCTGGCAAGCTGCTCGTGTCATATTTGATATGCCAAATACCAGTAACATTTATATTAGCTCATTCCCATGGCCTAATATAATAGTTTGAGGCTCTTTATGTTCCTGGAGCAAGTGGATTCCTTTGGGTTCTACTAGCATGAGACAGGACATATGGAGATATTACTGGTGCCCGCTCTAGCAAATAGATGATAAACGGGAAGACAGTGACAGACAGTGATCTTATAATAAGAGATTATAATAAAAGAGCTGCTACTGACTCTCCCTGTGCCCAGCTGATCACAAGGCACCTGGGAGGGAAGGCGGGTTCTAGCCCTAGCCCGCCACCCCAGCAGAGCCTCTCAAGAAGCCAGAGGAACCCCCACACCATGAGGGCCGCCATTTTCAACATCCAGACTCCACAGCTCGTCACACACAGCAGAAGAGCTGATCACAAGCCCTGCTAGTTAGAGTCCCACCCTACAACAGTCTTTTTTCAAGTCCAGCCCAGGTTCATCAATAAATGCACCAGATGAGAGGCGACTACAAGAGTGTCCCACCTGCATGGCAGAGCCTGGCAAGCTACCCGTGTCATATTTGATATGCCAAATACCAGTAACAATTAAAGACCTCATTCCCATGACCTGATGGAATGGTTTGAGGCTCTTTATAATCCTGGCTCTTAATGTTCTTTAGATCCTGGAGTGAGTAGATGCCCTTGGGCTACAGTAGCAAGTTACAGGACAGATGGAGATATTACTGGTGCCCGCTCTAGAAAATCGATGAACAATGGGAAGACAAGTGACAAGTGATTATCTTATTAAAATGGCACAACTTAGAATTAATATTATTCCACTTTCCAGATAGAAAAATAAAATGAAGCTCAAAGGAACAAGGAAACTTTCCCTGGGTCACATACTATAACTATAAATAGTAGAAAATGATAGCAACTCAGATTCTTCTGAGAATTCATTTGGCGACCTGGAAGAAAATAGATGTTTGTATACTTGAAGGTAAGTGTAAGGAGCCCTTCACAAGGAGAAATCATTTGGCATCTACTGACTTCTAAGTTCTTAGGGGGTGGAGGGTGGACCAAGGGAATGTTTTAGGTTAGGAAGAAAGACTGGACAACAGCCTTGGCCTTCTACCTTGCACTAGATCAGATATTAACTTAATTTATAGCTGTATGTGAGTTTGTGCTTTGAAACAATAAAGAATCAATTTAAAAATTGCTTTAGAAGGTTCTTAAGGGCATTTTCTCAATAAACATAATTAAAATGCTTAATTTCATTGTCAAGAAACTTGTAATGGCAAAGATACTTAAAAGAGTCCAGAATTATCCCTTGGAAAAATTAAGCCAGTGAAGTTGGGAAGTTTTATCTTTGTAAATGCTCCTAGGCAGCTTTTACTGAGGAACAGTATTGTAGGTCTGAGTCTGAACACATGACTACACTGACAGCCAAGAGATCACTGCCTGCAATGCAGGGAAACCTGAAAAATCATTCGCAAGTTAGGAAAGGAAAGTCTAGAGTTATGTAACCCCAATATCTACAAAGTGTTATGTAATAGACCTCAATAATTATTCATTCAACATTATATTGAATAAATAAATAAAATTTACAAAAATCAAGTGATCTGTTTGGAAGTCACACCTGGAAATTCAGTCAGGGGCTGCTCCCAACTTTGTGTTCAGGAGTTGCTCTCAGTGGTGTTCAGGGCATCCTGTAGTTCCAGGGATAAAACCTGGGCCTCCTGCATGGAGGTATGTGCTCCAGCCCTTTGAGATTTTTCTCCACCCCCAAACTGATTTGTGAAGTCGAACAATAGGGACAAAAAATTTAATGTACTAAATCCATCCTTTATTTATTTACATTTTGGTGAATCTGGCAACCTTTAAAATGGCTATTTAGGGGGTCAGAGGGATAGTACATTGGGTAGGATTCTTGTCTTGCACACAGCCAGTTCAGCTTTAATCCCTGGCACCGGATATGGTTCCCCAATTCTCCAGGAGTGATTCCTGAGCTCAGAGCCTAGAGTAAACCCTAAGGACTGCCAATTGTGGCCCTAAAACCAAAAATAAACAGACAAATGAATGAATAAATAAATTACTAGGTGGATATCTGGATGAATAAGACACTGTGCCTGACTTAATATAAAATTGTAATTAGATATATGGAAAGGTAGAGTAGGTGAAGACCTTTTGAACTCCCAATAACAGGACCATTCAGCATGTTGGTACAACTTCTAATGAGCAATTGCTCCACCTCACCAGTGCCTTTATCTTATACTTTTATACTGTGCACAGTTCACATCACAAAGTCAACAAATCTTTATCGCCTGTATGGTCAGTCACCATTTTGTTGTCTCTCTAGGTAATTGTTTAATTTGGCTTCCACTACCATGTTTCTTGGCGGTCTGCTCCCTCCAGGCTCTGTCCATCAGGTTGTACTCGGGAATATGAAGGCACAGAAAGCATTCCAAGCAAATATAAATTATTATATGCTTGCCTTCTGCTTTGAATAAATCCATGCCCTATACAATCATTGGCTGGTTGAATAACCATGCACAAACTGCGGGAGTCTAAGAACTATTCTGGTATCTCTACTGTACATGCTAACAGAGGAGTGTGGATGACAGCAGATAAATTTTCTTAAATCAAAGTATAATTTACACAATTTAATTATGCATTTTAATGAGTTTATATCATTCTATACCCATGAAGCTATCATTATAATCAAGACAAACATATTCCCACATCCCCCAAAATTCTCTTTTTATTTGGTTTTTGGTTTTGGGGTAACACCCAAAATTCAAAATTGTTCAGAGGACTATATATGTAGTTCTGGGGATTGAAATGAGGTCAGCCATGTGCAATGCACATGCCTTAACTCCTGTGCTATTCTCCAGGCATCCCAAAGTTCTTTTATGCCCCATTGGGGTCAGTCTTTTCCTATATTGGCCCCAGAAGCCCATTAATCTGCTTGCTTTCTGACATTAAAGATTAGTTGGTCTTTCCTGGTCTTTTCTAGGATTTCATAGAAGCAGAATCACAGGGCATGTACTCAGAAAGCTATTTTTAGTTGACTTTGGAAGAGTTTCTCTGATTTCCTTCCCAATGATGTCTGATTCAAGCTGATATTAAAATGAGTTTATGTTATACCCACACTGATTTGACACAGAGTTAGAAGAAACCTGAGAAGCAAGACATGGGGGCTGATGAGAATAATTATTGACCATAAGCAGAATATCAGTTCATCCCAGAATTGGTAGAGTAGGACAAAGCGGGTTTTCATTGTCTGCAACCTGTTTTTATTGTCACTCAATACAGCTTTTTCCGCACTTGACTGACTAGAAATTGGCCTGCTTTGCCTTTAGTGGACTTGAAACACTCCAGCCTCCAGCCAGTCCCTCTCAGTCACGGAGTCAGTGCACCCTCTGGTGTAAACATAAGGATCTGTCACCCCATAGCACAAGGCATTGCCACCCACACAACCCTCTCACCACTGCAGTCCTCCCCACCATTGGTTCCTGTGGCTTCCCAGGAGGAAGCATAGAACTTCCTCGAGCTACTGTTAGGTCTGTGGGTTAGAGGGTCTCCTTTGATTATATGATGTAGAGGACTTACCAATATATCAATCATTTGAGACAGAACTGAGCAGAAGGAAAATACCAGAGAAAACAGAAAAATCTGAATAGGAAAGATGAAGAAGTAAAGCCCCTAGAACAAAGCAAGAAGTTAAAAGAGGGGTGACTTATGTTTATTGTTTGTTTATAATTGTTTTATGCACTTTATATAAATCCTAAAGACTCAGTCCTCTACCAAAGACAGAGAGATCTAGGCTATTAGTATCCTTGGATAGTCGGTTTTAACACTGAAATGTTGATAAATCTTTTAAACAACCTATATACCTCAGATGCTTCTGGACTTCCTTAATCCCTTTAAAGCTCCAATAACTTCAACTGTGGTGTTTAAAGTCTCATAAATCTACACTAGCTTAAAATAGGGAAATATAAATCGTGCTTCAAAGCTTAGGGGTAGGGACAAGAGATGGGTATCCTGGTGCCATTTAAAACCACAGCATGGATTTTTCATCAAATTATTCCAAGAAAAGCTCAAATGGAAAATGCTCAGGTTTCTGAGTTGTGGTTCCATACGTTCTCAATTTGTCCTTTTCCTTTTTTTCAGAGAGTGGGTGGAGTATGAGGGAGTATTGATAGGCCATTTAGTCGCAGAGAAAAAAATTGCAAAGAACTACCACGTAGTCCTATTTTTACACAAAGTAAAATCCCAAACAAACAACATTATAAAAAATACTGCAAGAAATCATTAGAAAATGGTACATTTTCTACTCAGCTCCAACAAAAATGATAGCATTTTTTGTAAATTATTAATTCATGCCAGAAAATAAAGCTTATGGGTAGTTTTCTATTAATGATAACTACCTTTTCTTTTTTCATGCATATTATATGCCACGCACCTCCTGGGTAAAGTTTAAGCATAAAATTCACTTTCTTCCTCAAAGAAGTCCCAGGGGAAATATTTTGCTTTCCAGATTAAAAAGCTATGGTTCAAGTTGTTTAAATAACACAGATGGTAGATAATGGAGCAAACTCTTTACCCCAGATTTTTCTTTGCAATAATTGATCTTATCCATAATGTCACTTTCTTCTATGGGGTGAAGACCAGCCCACAAACTACCTGGAGAAATCACACATATCGCATATTAAGAATGGATGCATTTTCCATTTTTTTCTTTGCTTGGCCTAACGACTTTTTAAAACACAACTCTTAGAAAAGTCTTCTATGTTAACTTAATCTTTAATCAACACTCATACTATGATAAGAAAATAGTCTCTCCTTGTGTTTGTTGCTTCAAATCCCAATTTTCCTACAGATAGTTGGTATCACTGGAAATTTTTTAATTTAGTTCTCTTATCTATCAATTAAGAATTGATACAACCTATCTTCAAGTTATTGTAGGGATTACTATGTAAGAATATGGTCTATCTGTGGCAAAGATCCAGAAAATTCTGTGTCTTGATGATTATAAACTTCAAATATAATGAAGTCTTTCGAGACTGGAGCTATGTGAGCTATCCAGTCCACCCCTCAACGTTGCACCCCATTTTGAGGAGCCAGGAGCCACCATCTTTCCCACCTAACCCCCAAACAACAGGACTGTTTTGTGAGTTTCACATAGAATGTGACCACACACGAGTGGCCACACAATACTCCTTCACACCCCATAGGAACATACACTGGACTCTTGCACTGAAACTCGCTCTGGAGCAGCTTGGCTTCCCTCCGTCACACTGTGTTAATATTAACCTAATTCTAGACCTATTCACGTTCACTTGGTCACTAGACATCCTGTTATTCATCCATCAGGACGTTGGAGGGCAATCATCTTGGTCTTATAGTTGGCAAAGAACAGGTGGGAGTTGCGAATGCTTTTACCGGCTTCTGCTGCATCGGCCTGTATTTCTGCTCTTCTTTCTTTGAGGTTTTCCTTTATCGCTTCTCTGCACTGCTTTGAGAGCTTGGACATTAGCATTTGGTCGCCTGAGGCTCGCACCTTACCACATTGATGAATGACCTCAAGAGTTTTAGAAGTCAGGCATCCTTTTGTGTCTTTCTCTCTCAGCATTATTCGCACAATCATGGAGGGGCTGAACCAGTCGGTTGTATTCTTCATTGATGTCGTCAATGATGCCATCTTTCCATGTTGCCACAATGGTGCCAAAGAGTTCTCAGTTGGTGGTCATTCTGGGAGTTCTCTTCTTAAACTTTGCAGCCCTTTCTCCCCGTTGCATGAAGTAGAATTTTGCACCGAAGGAGACAGTGGTCCAATCCTGTTTGGAATTTAGGGACAACAGCAACATCAGTCAGGCAAAACTGTCAACTGAATATAATGTGGTCAATTTCATTGTGGAACTGTCCACCAGGAGATTCCCATGTCCAACGTTTCGATTCAGTCTTCTAGAACTGAGTTCTCATGAATGGTCTTGGTCGACATGATGAACTCAGATAGTCTCTCACCCTGTTCGTTCCATTCTAAGTCATGGGTCTCAATGTGGAGTTCTTTGGCCGATCTTATTGGTCCTATCTTGGCATTAAAATCACCGACTGTGATCTTGTAGAAGGTGTGATCTTTTTTTATAAAACTCCTCCAGTTCCATGTAGAATTTCTCGATTCCTTCTTCCTTGTATGTAGATGTTGGTGCATAGACAACGAAGATAGAAATTGCTGGCAGTGGGCCACATCTCTTCAGGTGTAATCATCCTGTCCAGTTTGTTAGGCATTCAAATGAATCAATGCTCACAGCCAGGTTCATGTTGATAAGGACAACGAAACTATCGATGCCTCTTTCATCACATGTTCCTAGGAACAGTTCTTCTCTGGTGTCAAAAACAGCATGATGCGATTGATGCCTTCTCATCTCAGTCAGATGATGTACTTGATCTTTCGTGCTTGCACCATCAGCTCCTCAATATATGCTTCTGATGCCAGCGTGCGTGCATTGAAAGTACAAATAGTCATTTTAGTCCTTCTTTGTTTTGGCAGCCTACTTTTTAAAAAAATATTTTATTATACCACAGTGAGATACACAATTACAAAGATGTTCATAAGATATTCATATTTGGGTTTCGGTCATACAGTGTTCCAGCACCCATCCCTCCACCCATGCCCATTTCCCACCACCAAGTCCCTGATTCCTTTCCCCATCCCCTAGCCTGCCTCTATGGCAGGTTCTTTATTTCTTTCTCTTTCTCTCTCTCTTTTCTTTTCCTTCCCTTCCACATTGTGGATTACAATACATACATTAAAATGATGTCATGTGTATCTTTTTTTCTGTATTAAATGCTCAGTTCTAGGTTGGTATTAGCACATTTGACAATTATTGGCACACTGTTCCATTCTCTGTCTTACCTAGCCTCTGATTCCCACATGTTTGTGATAAGTTCCACCTCTGATAAGACCTCCTGATCCATGCTTCACCTGACCTTGGATATTGATATCATAATATGTACATATATATTTATGCTATGCAAATAAATGCAGTCATTCTATATCTGTCTCTCTCCTTCTGGCTAATTTCACTCAAAATGTTCCTCTCCATGTCCATCCATTTATTTATTTTTTTTAAATTTTTTTTATTTTTTAAATTACAAAGATATACAATTAAAAAGTTCATATTTGGGTTTTGGTCAAACAGTGTTGCAGCACCCATCCCGCCACCAGTGCCCATCTCCCACCACCAACGTCCCGGTTCCCTCCCTCCCCCCCAGCCCTGCTGCATGGCAGGTTCTTGATTTCTTTCCATTTCTCTCTCTTTCTCTTTTCCTTCCCTCCTGACTATGGATTACAGAACATACATTAAAGGGTTATCATGTGTATCTTTTTGCCTCTATTTAATGCTCAGTTCTAGGTTGACATTAGTACCCTCAACAATTGTTAGCACACTGTTCCATTTCTGTCTTACCTAGCCTCTGAATCCCACACGTTTGTGATAATTTCCACCTTTGACAGGACATCCTGATATATGTTTCACTTGACCTTGGATATTGGTATCATAATGTGTACCTATATATTTATGTTATGCAGATAAATGCAGTCATTCTGTATCTGTCTCTCTCCTTCTGGCTAATTTCTCAACATAATCTTCTCCATGTCCATCCATTTGTAGGCAAATTTTATAACTTCATTTTTCCTAACCGCTGCATAGTATTCCATTGTGTAGATGTCCATCCATTTATAGGCAATTTCATACAGCTACATATATTCCATTGTGTAGATGTTCCAAAGCTTCTTTATCCAGTCATCGATTCTTAGACACTCGGGTTGTTTCCAGATTCTGGCTATTGTGAATAATACTGCTATGAACATAAAAGTAGGGATGGTGTTTCTGCTGCGTATTTTTTGGCTTCCCAGGATATATTCCCAGGAGTGGAATGGCTGGGTCAAATGGGAGCTAAATTTCTAGTCTTTGGAGGAATGTCCATATTGTTTTCCAGAAAGGCTGTATCAGTCAACATTCCCACCAACAATGGATGAGTGTCCCCTTTTATCTGCATCCATGCCAGCACTTGTTGTTCTTGCTCTTTTGGATATGTGCCAGTCTCTGTGTTGTAAAATGATTCTCATTGTTGTTTTGATTTGCATCTCTCTGATTATTAATGTTGACGAGCATTTTTTCATGTCTTTTGGCCATTCGAATTCCTTCCTTGTTGAAGTTTCTGTTCATTTCTTCTCCCCATTTTTGATGGGGTTGTTTTGTTTTCTTCTTGTAAAGTTCTACCAGTGCCTGATAGATCCTGGATATTTTACCCCTTGTCAGATGGGTATTGGGTAAATATTCTTTCCCATTCTGTGGACTGTCTTTGTATCTTAGTCACTGTTTCTTTTGAGGTGCAAAAGCTTTTTAGTTTCATGTAGTCCCATATGTTTATCTTTTCTTCTAGTTGCTTTGTTAGTGGTGTTTCCCTTTGAAGATGCCTTTAGCTTCAATGTCATGGAGGGTTTTTCCTATATTTTCTTCAGTGTACTTTATGGATTCAAGTTTGATATTGAGATCTTTAATCCATTTTGATCTGATTTTTGTGCATAGTGTTAGACAGAGGTCCAAATTTATTTTTTACATGTCGCTGCCCAGTTTTCGCAACACCACTTGTTGAAGAGGCTTTCCCTTGCTCCATCTTGGCCTCTTTGCACCTTTTATCAAAGATTAAATGATCATGTTTGAGGTTGGGTGTCAGGATACTCATTTCTACTCCATAGGTCTGCAGGTCTTTTTTATTCCAATACCATGCTGTTTTAATTACTACTGCCTTGTAGTACAGTTTGAAGTTGGGAAAGGTGATGCCTCCCATCTTCTTTTTCCCGAGGATTGCTTTAGCTATCCATGGGGGTTTATTGTTTCATACAACTTTAAGGAGTGTTTGGTCAATTTCTTTGAAGAATGTCATGGGTATCCTTATAGGGACAGGCAGCCTAGTTTGGCCCTGAGATTTTATCAGCCACTCCTTGTTCATCCTTCTTAACGCTGCCGTATTAAGGGCTCTTTCAGAGTTTGGGAAATAAACATTGTTATTACTGGTTTTGGCATATTTAATACACATTAGACAGCTTGCCAGGCTCTGCTGTGCAGGTGGTATACTCTCAATAGCTTGCCGGGCTCTCTGAGAGGTGTGGGTAGAAGAGCGACTCCTGGCACTAGTCCACCATCCCAATAGAGCCTCAGAAGAACCCAGAGGAATCCCCCACACCATGCAGGCAGCGATTTTCATCATCCACACTCCACAGCTTGTCAGAACTCCACCCTAGACTCTAAGCCAATCTCCAGCCCGGCTGTCAGAAGCCCAGCCTACAGAGACCTACCCACCCATGCAATTTATCTCCATATTACCAAGAATATTCTACCCACCCCTCTCAGAGAGCCCGGTAAGCTAGTTACCTATTCCCAGAAAAAATTTACAAAGGTAGTTGTGGTAGTAATAAATCACAGGATCTTAGATTCACTGTATCACTGTATCACTGTCTTCCCGTTCATTATTGATTTTCGAGCGGGCCCCAGTAACATCTCCATATGTCCTGTCTCATGCTAGTAGAGCCTAAGGGCATCTGCTTGCTCCAGGAACATAAAGAGCCTCAATCCATTCGGAATGAGGTCTATAATTTTTACTGGTATTTGGCATATCAAATACAACACGGGTAGCTTGCCAGGCTCTGCCATGCAGGTAGCATACTCTTGTAGTCATCTCTAAGTCCAGCATTTATTGATGAACCTAGATTAATCCTAGATTACAGCTATAGTATTTGCAGGACCAATGACATTGAAAGTCTTTATGTAATACTTGCATGAAACTCTAAAAAAAAACTAGTAATGACAAATTTGATAAGGATAGTTTTGATAGAGAAGAGAAACATCAGCTGCTTTCCCCAATAAATCTCCCTGGCAGTGGCAGGTAAGCAGAAGTGGTGACTTAGAATGATACTGCCAGACTGCAACAGATGCAAACAGAGAAGCATTAAAGAATCCCACCATGCTTAGTGAGTGAAGACAGTAACCCAGAAGAGTCAACCATTAATAACCAGCTCTATGACCTCTCACATAAGAGAACATGTTGAAAATATTTAATAAGCTCAAAGAGACAATGGTGCAGGTAGTTAATAAAGTACAAGAAAGAATAAGAGCAGAAATGAGAAAAACTATAAGCAGAAGTGACATACCTAAATATACTGTAGATGGAATAACAAAAAACCTCAATGAAAAAAACTTCAAGACAACTATAATCATAATGATGAAAGCCAAAGATATAGAATATTAAAAGCAAGATCAAAAAATGAAATTACATACAAAGGAAAGTCCTTAATATTCACAGCATATTTATCAAGAGAAGCCCCATGTGCCAGAAGAAAATGGTGGGATATAGCTTCTTTACCAAAAAAAAATCAATGATATGACCACATCAACACAAAGACTCTACTCAACTCCTAGCAAGAGTTGAAGAAATGATACAGAGCTTCAAATAAGGACTTCATAACCTCAATCCCAATTTTGCAAGAAGTCTGAAGGGATACTTTTAAAGAAGACAAATTTCTGAAACCTGTCTGACTTCCACAAAATGATAGCGAAAAACTCCATGTCCATAATCTCAACATCAATGGCCTCAATGTACCAATCAAGAAATACAGAGTGACATTCAAGATAAATTTTGAAATTGAATCCTGCTTTTTGCTGCCTACAAAAACTATATTTGAACAATCAAGGCAAACACAGAGTCAAAGATAAAGCCTGGAAAACAATATTTTAAAGCAAACATTCCCTTTAAAAGGCCAGACTTCAATGTACCTTATAGATTCATGTCTGATATTAAGATCTTTAGTCCATTTTGATCTCATTTTTGTGCGTGGCATTAGAAGGAAGTCTAAGTTCATTTTTACATGTAGCCGCCCAGTTTTCCCAGCATTGTTTGTTGAAAAGGCTTTCTTTACTCCACTTAATATTTTTGCTCCTTTATCAGAGATTAAGTGATCGTATATTTGAGAGTGTGTTTCAGGACATTCAGTTCTATTCCATAGGTCTAGAGGTTTGTCTCTATAACAATACCATGCCGTTTTAATTATCACTGATTTGTAGAAGAGTTTGAGGTTGGGAAAATTGATACTTCCATCTTCTTTTCCCCAAGGATTGCTTTAGCTATTCATTGGGGTTCATTATTCATTGGGGTTTATTATTTTTTTAACATTTTAGACCATTTAAATAAACTTTAATAATATACATACATTTATAGCTATATCATTCTAGGACATTTAGATGTCCTCATGATCTAAAACATATGCAAATACAAAGGAAATTCAAAATATTAATTGAGACATAATTCTCCTTTTTACTCAACCTTAGAATAGTTGTGGCATATATATACATACATATATATATGTATATATATACATTATCTACTCAATATCATGGTTAATGTTGTTGTAATATTATTATTTTTTTGACCTGATTTTTTTAAGTATTTTATTATACCACCGTGAGATATACAAATAAAAAGATATACAATTAAAAAATTCATGTTTGGGTTTTTGGTCATACAGTGTTTCAGCACCCGTCCCTCCACCAGTGCCCATCTCCCACCACCAACATCCCGGTTCCCTCCCCTTCCCCAGCCCTGCTCCATGGCAGGTTCTTTATTTCTTTCCCTTTCTCTCTCTTTCTCTTTTCCTTCCCTTCCAGACTATGGATTACAGAACATACATTAAAAGGTTGTCATGTGTATCCTTTTGCCTCTATTTAATGCTCAGTTCTAGGTTGGCATTAGTACCCTCGACTATTATTAGCACCCTGTTCCATTTTCTGTCTTACCTAAACTCTGACTCCCACACGTTTGTGATAATTTCCACCTTTGACAAGACCTCCTGATATATGTTTCACTTGACCTTGGATATTGGTATCATAATATGTACATATATATTTATGCCATGCAAATAAATGCAGTCATTCTGTATCTGTCTCTCTCCTTCTGGCTAATTTCGCTCAACATAATCTTCTCCATGTCCATCCATTTATAGGCAAATTTTATAACTTCATTTTTCCTAACAGATGCATAGTATTCCATTGTGTAGATGTACCAAAGCTTCTTTATCCAGTCATCGATTTTCGGGCACTCTGGTTGCTTCCAGATTCTGGCTATTGTGAATAATGCTGCTATGAACATAAAAGTAGGGATGGTGTTTCCACTGCGTATTTTTGGTTTCCCAGAGTAGATTCCCAGGAGTGGTATGGCTGGGTCAAATGGGAGTTCAATTTCTAGTCTTTGGAGGAAAGTCCATATTGTTTTCCAGAAAGGCTGTACCAGCCGGCATTCCCACCAACAATGGATGAGTGTCCCCTTTTCCATTGGGGTTTATTATTCCACACAAATTTTAGGAATGTTTGGTCAATTTCTTTGAAGAATGTCATTGGTATCCTTATAGGGACAGCATTGAATCTGTATAAAGCTCTATAGAATGTTACCATTTTGATAATGTTAATTCTCCCAATCCATGAGCAGGGAATGTGTTTTCATTTCCTCAGGTCTTCTTTTATTTCTTGAAGCAATTTTTGTAGTTTTCTTTGTACAGATACTTTACATTCTTAGTCAAACTGATTCCTACTTATTTGATTTTCTGTGGGACATTTGTGAATGGGGTCTCAACATCAGACATGAATCTATAAGGTACATTGAAGAAAACATAGGAAAAATGCTCTACAACATCAAAGCTAAAAGCATCTTTAAAGATGAAACACCACTGACAAAGCAAATGGAATCAAGGATAAACAAATGATATTACATAAAATTGAAAAGCTTCTGCACCTCAAAAGAAACAGTGACCAAGATACAAAGACAGTCCACAGACTGGGAAAGAATATTCATCTAATACCCAACTGATAAGGAGTTAATATCCATGATGTATCAGGCACTGGCAGAACTTTACAAGAAGAAAACAGCCAACCCATCAAAAAAATGGGGAGAAGAGATGAAAAGAAACGTCCAAATGGAGAAATTCAAATGGCCAAAAAGCATATGAAAAAGTGTTATTTATCATTAATTATCAGGAAGATGCACATCAAAACAACAATGAAATATCTCACACCACATAGACTGGCACTCATCCAAAAGAGCAAGAACAACTGGTGCTGGTGTGGATGTGGGGAGAAAGAGACTCTCATCCACTGTTGGTAGGAATGCAGACTTGTCCACCCCTTTTGGAAAACAATCTGGACATTGCTCCAAAAACTAGATATAAAGATCCCATTCAAACAGCAATACCACTCCTGGGAATATACTCTGGAGACACAAAAACACACAGAAGAAACACTATCTGCACCTCTGTATTCATTGCAGCTCTTTTCATGATGGCCAGAATCTGGAAATAACCTAAATGCCCAAGAACAGAAGACAGGCTAAAGAAACTATGGTACATCTACAAAATGGAACACTATGCAGCTGTCAGAAAAGATGAAGTCATGAAATTTACCTGCAAATGCATGGACATGAAGACTATCATGCTGAGCAAAATTAGTCAGAAGGAAAAGGACAGATATAGAATGACTGTATTAATTAAAGGGATATAAATATATACCTGTGTTCTGCTAATTGTGAGAAATATTAACACTAGACTAGAACTAAGCATTGAATGTACACAAAGGGATTTACATGATCTAAATGTCTGTAAGACAAGCCACAATGTATAATAGGAGAGAGAGAGAGAAGAAAAAGGAAAAGTACCTGCTATAGAGAGGGAGGTTGGGGGGGGGGAGGGAATTTGGGGCCATTGGTGGTGGGAATAGGGCACTGGTGGAGGGGTGAGTGCTGGAATAATGTATGACTGAAACCCAATCATGAACATTTTTTAATTGTCTATCATATGGTCATTCTCACAATCCAGACTCCACAGTTCCTCAGAGCTCCACCCAAGAGAAAACCTGATCTTTCCCCTTTAAGTCTCATCAGTAAATGCTCTAGATGAAAGACTTCTACTGAGAGCATACCACCTACATGACAGAGCCTGGCAAGCTACCAGTATTGTATTCAATATGCGGAAAATCAGCGACAATTATGGACCTCATTCCCATGACCTGAAGGAATGGTTTGAGGCTCATCTGTCCCTGGAGCAAGCAGATGCCCTTGGGCTACGCTTGCTTGCAACAGGACACATGGAGATGTTACTAGTGCCTGCTCAAGCAAATCGATGAACAACAGGAAGACAAGTGATACAACTGATACAAGTATCAATGGTAGTAAAATAAAAAATAATAAAAATAAAAGGCAAGACTTAAAATAAAAATTATTTTAAAAATGGCCATTTCTTGGCAGATTAAAACTCACCACTGAATATACACAAAGAGACTTAAGTGATAAACTCTAAATATCTGCAGGGCTAGCCACAATGTGTAAAATAAGAGGGAGAGAGATGCAGAGACAGAGAGAGAGATAGAGAGAGAAAGAGAGGGAAACCGGGGTACTTGCTATTAAGGCGGCCTTGGGGGATGGGAGGGGGAGGGGTACATTGGTGGTGGAAATGGGGCACTGGTGGAGGGATGGGTGCTGGAATACTGTATTACCAAGAACCAATTATGAACACCTTTGTAATTGTATGTTTCACGGTGGTATAATAAAAAATTTAAAAAAATGGCCATTTCTTAATGATCCAAAGACATAAACATCAGAAAGAACTCACACTCCTAACATTTATGAGCTAATGAGTGTCTATCAAAGTATCTAAAACAACTTATAGTATACCTTAAGAAAAATATTGACAGCAACACATTCTTTAAGATAGAGCACATGATAGGCCATAAAAAGTGCTTCCATAAAATTAAAAGGACAAAAAATTAAGGTATTTCTGGAAACAAGTAAGAATGAAGACACAGGTTACCATAATATGTGGGATATAGTAAAAATGATATTGAGAGAAAAGTTCATAGCAATGCAAGTGTTCATTAGAAAGCAAGAAAGGGCTCACATAAATAACCTAGCTGAACAACTCAAGCAACAAGAGAAAAATCACTAGATCAGTAGATCACTAGACATCCCATTGTTCATCGATTTCCTCAAGTGGGCACCAGTAACATTTCCATTTGACCCTATCACATGCCAGTGTAGCCCAATGGGATCTGGTTGTTTCAGGAATACGAAGAGCCTCAAACCATTAGTTCATGGTCTTGACGAAGAAATTTGACCATCTTGTAGGTGGGCAGCCACGTGATCTTTTGATGTCCCGTGGGATCCAGTCGGTAACGGCTCTAGTCCAACGGTCATCTCCAAATTGCATTACATGTCCAGCCCATCTGATTTTCGATGCCTTGGCAAATGAGACAGCATCCCTGACTGTGGAACAGCAATGGAGGTCAGAACTCCGGATTCCTTCTCTCACTTGAGTGAGGCGTGATATTCCAAGCATAGCTTTTTCTATTCCTTTTTGGGAGACCCGAATAGCATTCTCATCCTGCTTTTCGTAAGGCCCAGGTCTCTGAGGTGTATGTCAATGCAGGGAGAACAGTGGAGTCTAAGAGATGTGCCCAGAGCTGGAGGTTCTTTGTCTTTTTCACTGTTTCTTCGATGCTTTTGAAGGCAATCCATGCCACTCTCTTCCTCCTGCACAGCTCAGGTTTTAGGTCGTTCATCATGTTGACTTCTCGACCTAGGTACACATAACTGCTGCATTCAGAGATGTTTGTTCCATTGAGTGACTGGGGCCTCTGGAACTAGTTCATGATAGGTCTTCTTCATGAAGAGAAAAAAATCAACAAAAGGAATCCAGAACAAGCAGAAAGAATGGAAAACAGTATGATAGTCCTTAGTAAACGTAGAATTGAACTGCCATATGGCCCAGCAATTCCACTTTTGGGGCTTAAAAACACTCATTCGGCACTGGTGGAGGATTGGGTGCTGGAACATTGTATGACTGAAACCCCAAATATTAACATCTTATGAACATCTTCGTATCTGTATATCTCACGGTGGTATAATAAAATATTTTAAAAAGCACTCATTCAAAAAGTTGCGTACAAATTTTACTCATTGCTGCACTTAGTACAATAGCTAAGATATGGAATCATCCTAAGTGTCCAGCAAAAGATGAATGGATTGGGAAGATGTGGTATAATACACAATGAAATACTATAACAACTGCAAAGAATGATAAAGCAATACAATTTTCTGCAACCTGATTGGAAGTGTAGTGAAAGAAGCCAGAAGAAGAAAGACAAACAGGATAATCTCAATTATCTGTGGTTTATAGAATAACTGGATAAGGAACTGTATTATTGTAAAGGGGGACTGTAGCTCCCTCTTGACCCCGAGTTGAGAGAGAAAGACATAGAAGGAAAGAAATTGAGGGGGGAAAGGAAGAAGAAGAGAAAGGGAAGTAAAGGACAAACAGGGGTCAGGGTTTCAGTTACTCTGGTGACGTAGGGGAATGATAAAGCTATGTATCCAAAATACAAACTCAACAATACTTAAAACATGAAATCTAAAGTGCAACCACTGAAATTTTGTAATCTATCTTTCCAGGTGACAGGCAGAGGGTGGGGGGGTGGTGACAAAATATGGGGACTTTAATGGAGAGAAATTGACACTGGTGGTGAAATTTGTGTTGAAACACTATATGCTTAAAACTTAACTATAAATAACTTCTTGAATCATGATTCTCTAAATATTTTTAAAAGAATGAAATAATAATGCTGCTTCAATAAATCAAAGAGGACACAAGGATATGGAAACACATTCCCTGCTAATGGATTGGGAGAATTAACATAATCAAAATGGTAATACGGGCCAGAGCGATAGCCCAGCGGGTAGGGCGTTTGCCTTGCATGCGGCTGGCCCATGCTGGCCCGGGTTCGATCCCTGGCATCCCATATGGTCCCCGAGCACCGGCAGGAGTGATTCCTGAGTGTAGAGCCAGGAGAAACCCCTGAGCATTGCCGGGTGTGACCCAAAAAATGGTAATACTCCCTAGAATTTTATACAGATTCAATGTGGTCCCTATAAGGAAACCCATGACATTCTTCAAAGATATTGACCAAAGACTCCTGAAATTTTTATGGAACAATAAACCCCCATGAATATCTAAAGCAATCCTTGGGAAAAAGAAGATGGGAGGCATCACCTTTCCCAACCTCAAACTGTACTACAAAGTGGTAGTAATTAAAACAGCATGGTATTGTGTTGGGAAATGCCACCAGGATCCCTGACAGTGTCAGGACAGAAGTTCTTTTCTACCTCTGAGGAAGCTGAGGGAACAGATGAAAACTCATGAGTCGGTGCAGTTCCAAAAAAGGCTTTTAATAGTACAAAAAGCTCTTCCACAGCACTCCAATATAATGAACAAACTCTAGCTCTGGTCAGAATTTAGACCATACAAAAGAGCCCAAGTCTCCCACCAAAGAGAGAGAATCTCACCCAAGATGAGTCCTACCCAGAAGAGGGAGCAAAAGGCCAAAGAGCAAAAAGCCAAAAGCCAAAAGCAAAAGGCTGAGGAGCTAAAAGCCACAGGAGCCAAAAGCTGAAAGCTAAAAGGCCCAAAAAGTGAAGGGGCCTCAAGTCAGTCCCCTTATATACACCAAAGTAATCCAACCAGGAGGGTCATGTCAACAAAGAACTCTAAACAGAGTGTAGTGCCACACCCTATTGCAGGTATAAACAAAGGTTATGCCAAGGACTAATCCCAAGATTATCTCTTATGTAAAACACTGGAGAGAGGGGGCTGGTATAAAGTAATACATCTTAACTTCATGAGCTTCATGTAATCTAGATGGTATCCACAAGGTCCTTCTTATTATTATCTGCACCAGGGTGATTCTGAGTATCTTGTTCTCGTGTACTGAAAGGGTCACATTCTCCTGCTTAGAGCAAACTAGTATGATCCTCCTGTAGTCTTCCTATAGTCTCAACGTAGCCAGGGTGGTAGTCTCCTGGTAAATTCTAACTGTCCCATGCTGGGTGCAGTGGGTATAAAGAGGAGCTGTGCCCAACCTAGAAAACATAGAAGTCTTAGTAGATGTATAAGTCAGAAGTTATTCAATCAAGGCGACTTCTGTAACTGCTACACCCTCTAGCAGTGTTTATGTAGAAGAGATCTCATTAGAATGAACCTTGGTTTAAATAGATTAAGCTGGGAGTGGGCAAAACAACAAAACTCCCAGAATAGCTAAACCTGTCCTCCAACAGTATTGGAGTAAAAACAGACCTGTGGACCTATGGAATAGAGTTAGGTATCCTGACACACATCCTCAAAAAACATGATCATGTAATCTTTGATAAAGAAGCAAAAAAGTATGAAATGATGAAATGGAACAAGGAAAGCCTCTTCAACAAGTGATTCTGGGAAAACTGGGGACCTACATGTAAAAAAAAAAGAAACTGTATCTCTAATACTTGTACAAAAGTTAGATCAAAATGGATCAAATGGCGGGGGGCAGAGCAATAGTCCAACAGGTATGGCATTTGCCTTGCATGCAGTCGACATGGATTCGATCCCCAGCATCCCATATTGTCCCCTCAGCACCACAAGGAGTAATTCCTGAGTGCAGAGCCATAACCTCTGAGCATTTCCAGGTGTGACCCCAAAAAAATAGATCAAAGATCTCAATGTCATACCTGAATCCATAGAGTACTTCGAAGAAAATATAGGAAAAACCCTCCATGACATTGAAGCTAAAGGACTCTTCAAAGATGAAACACCAACAAAGCAATTGGAAGCAAAGATAAATATATGGGACTACATATCTGATCATCTCCTCCCCTTCTGCTATTATGCCACTACATTTTCAAATATACAAAGTAATTATAAGAGTAAAAAAAGAAAGACAGAGAGAGAAAGAGAGAAAGAGAGAAAGAAAAAAGAAAGAAAGAAAGAAAGAAAGAAAGAAAGAAAGAAAGAAAGAAAGAAAGAAAGAAAGAAAGAAAGAAAGAAAGAAAGAAGTCATACTTTTTTTCATTTTAGTGAAAAATTTTAATTTCTAATGAACAGTGAAATGTGTCATGTGCTACTAACAGCCATCACCCCCATGAGCCTATCATAAACTGATTCTCTAACAGTTTCCATTGACCTTCATTGTGTTTAATTCATCTTATTGGAATTCCTGAAATCTCTGTCTATCTAGAAAAGCTATAGCTTTTCTCTTTTCAAAGTAATGAAAGAGAGGTGGCAGCAATAGTACAGTAGGTAAGGCATTTGCTTGGACACAGCCTACCTAGGTTCCATCTGTAGCACCCCATATGACCTCCAGAGTACATCCAGGAGTGATGCCTGAGTGCAGAGCCCTTAGTAAGTCCTGAGCATTGCAGAGCATGGCCCCAAAACAAACACAAAGTAATTGAAAAGCAAAGGAAGGGCTCAGTGGCAAGTGACAATAGCTTTACTGTGGGACACAAGTACCATCCACATGAGATTAGCCCAATCCAGCAACTCTATTTGAAACCTCAGCACTGCCCACCAAGTGTCTACTCTCCAATTTACAATCAGGTGTCAGGGAGAATCACCAACTATAAGATATAATATGTGCCCTAAGGCACAACCTCCAATGAGCACATGTACAAGCCCTGTGGGACAACATCCACTGAGCACATGTTTGAACACCACAGCAATCCCTAGGGAGCGCTCCAAAAAGCAATGTCTGTACCACAACCAGATGAGTACAACCCCACAACAATCACTTTAACTCAGGTGTACAACCCCCAGTTTTGTACACACAGGCCCAAAACCAAGTTTACAAGCACCATAACCGGGCATGATCAACTCCTTAGCAGGCATAAAAATCTAAAATTGTAAGAGCAAACAGTAGGTTTTTACTGATTTATATGACATCATTAAAGATGTTATTAATTCCTCCACTAATGAAAAAGTAATGAGTAGAAGCAGTATAATATAAAGATAAACAATTTTTATATTTATTTTTTACTTATTGAAAGAAGTCATTCTTTGTGCTCATAATTTCACTCGAAGCACTAAGTGCCTCTTCTTCTGGTTCATATCTCTGTGACTGGAAACAACTTTATGGAAGGGAGAATCAATACTGCTCTTCCCAATTCTCACCTCTTCTTGTTGGAGGCTCTTTTCACTACTCCTTGGAACACAGTGACCTATCATGGCACTTGAGATATGTATTGGGTAGAAGGTAACAACCTTCAAAATCTGAAGACATCCAAGAGCCTCCCTCTAATCTGCTCTGCCACCAGGAAGAGAAACAAGTTTTCTCCCCACATGCCTCACTGTGTTGCTCTAGAAGAGAGTGTGATGAGATCCAAATGCATTGAGTGTGCATCTCCAAGTAACAGGTAGTGTCTCTCCTCTCTCTGCTTTTCCCCGTCTTCCCTTTGCATTGTTGATTTCTCCTTTCACACTTATAGCAGTACATCCATCTCTTTGGGATTATGTCTCATAAAGGAAATCCCTAAACTTGGATTTGTGCTTAGGAGAAGCAGGCACAGGTAAGCTTCTGATTAAAGCCTTGTGTTCAGCATCTATATAACAAGCTCACGAAGAGCTTATAGCTTAAACCTTTATTGTACTTAAAGCATTATTAAAGAGAGTGAAGACAATAGCATTGTTTGGAGGTAGGATTTGAAAACTTTCTGAGGTTATCTGATCATCTCCTCCCCTTCTGCTATTATGCCACTACATTTTCAAATATACAAAGTAATTATAAGAGTAAAAAAATACCTATATATCATATTCCTAATTCACTGATTAGTAACTTATAGCCACATAACTTTAACTATATGCGTGCATGTGTAAGTCTAGTGTTTTTCCTGAACAATTTGAACACGTATCATGGTTATTATCTCATTTTAGCCCCAACACTTTAGAACAAATCTCCAAAAAAGTACATTGTCTCATATAATTGTGATACCATTGTTATACACAAGAAAATAATTCTATTATATCAAATTTCTCAAGTTGCTTTAAGATGCCATTTGTAGACAAAGAAACTATGGTACAACTACACAATGGAATACTATGCAGCTATTAGGAAAAATGAAGTTATGAAATTTGCCTATAAATGGATGGACATGGAGAGGATCATGTTGAGTGAAATTAGCCAGAAGAAGAGAGACAGATATAGAATGACTGCATTTATTTGTATGACATAAATATATATACATATATATTATGATATCAATATCCAAAGCCAGGCGAAACCTGGATCAGGAGGTGTTGTCAAAGGTGGAACTTACCACAAACGTGTGGGAGTCAGAGGTTAGGTAAGATAGAGAAGGGAACAGTGTGCCAATAATTGTTGAAAGTCTATTACCACATAGAACTTAGCATTAAATAGAGGCAAAAAGATATACACAATAACCTCTAAGTATATG